>JAVSBV010085294.1:0-23046 GCA_033117975.1 Parotocinclus spilosoma | reverse complement strand
CTTACAGCACCAAAATATCCTACACATTGTGTAGCTACAACAGCTATTTACTGTAAATCATCATATTTTATCATTTAGAACATTCCTTTATTGTTAGAATTACTTTTTTATATTTTTAATAAATGTGTATTTTTTAAATGTAAAAGTTCGGCAAAAACCTGCTAAACAGCGACAATCCGCAGTTTTTAGAAAATTATTGGATGTGTGTGTGAGTGTATATGTATACATATATATGTTGTTCAATATATGCATGTGTGTATATTTGTGTGTGTGTGTATATGTGTATATGTGTGTGTGTATACATAAACATGTTGTTCAATATGTGTGTGTGTGTGTGTGTGTGTATATATATACACATATACATACATATGTTGTTCAAAGTGCAGCATGTAACTGAATTTCAAAAAGAAATGCATTAAATAACAATTTTGTATTGTAAAGAAAAATAAATGGAACAA
Source organism: Parotocinclus spilosoma (assembly GCA_033117975.1). NCBI lineage: Eukaryota > Metazoa > Chordata > Actinopteri > Siluriformes > Loricariidae > Parotocinclus > Parotocinclus spilosoma. The sequence continues at coordinate 22,588 of JAVSBV010085294.1, read as the reverse complement.
ATATAATAATTTAGTAGACACGGAGAATGAGAAAACATGCCTGTAAAGTCAGAACGCATGCAAGCGAACCAGTGATCCATAAAAAGTGAAAAAGCTTCAGGGGTAATTGGGGGAAAAAAAGGATCTAAAGGTGGTGTGAAGCTGACATTAGCACATGTGAATCATCAAAAGAGCAAGAAAGGTTACTGGCAAAAAAACCCCCCCCAAAAAACATGCCTGCACTAAATCCATGTGAATAAACCGAATATATCGTTATTAATATATATTAATATACCGTTATTAATGATATACATGGTGTTTATTGGGTGAGAGTAAAGATCTGGTGGCGTCTGTAGGCTTTTATTTGATCAGATTCTTCTTTAATGTGACAGCTGCTTCTGTTAGATCGTACCGGTGGAGTAGGCAGTTTGTGAAGGCTTTTTCCTATTCTTTTTCTTTCTTCGTCCTCCCACAAGCTCCTGTCTTTTCTCCTCTCTTAATATGAGAAAATCAGACGTGTTCAGCCAGCAGCGGCGTCACGAGCCAAACCTGCGACCCCACGAGCTCGACGTGGGCCGCTTTCTTTCTCTAGAAGAGGCAATTACTGTGAAATTACTGCTTTAAACTTCAACAAGGTGGTGTCCCTTGGCACATCACGCTACGTAATGGAGTGCTTTGGTAATTAGGACCATTAGTGTGCTTATTTTGGATGTTTCGGAGCAGGTAAATTACGTTCCGCTAAGTACGGAGATGAAATTGAAACCCAGTTAGCGGTGGATTTAAGGTTGGGAGATTTGGGGATTTGGAGACCTCTCTGGTAGAAATGTGGTATTGCAACTTGCAGGTGTACATTTTGTGAGAGTTCATACGGTTTTAAGCGCAGTTCCACAGCTCGGACTCTTTAGGTGAGGTTTTGGGGTGTTTATATTTACATTTAATCACTTATCCAGACCTGTACAGTCGTACGATCCAGCGTTAACACGGGCATGACGGACTTTTCTACCCTGCTCACAAAATTAATTTTGGAATACAGTGTTTCCTCACCACGACGTGCTTCACCTTTCGCCGACTCGGTGCATCGCGGGTTTTCAAAAAATATGAATGGAAAAAATATATCACGCATTTTCGCTGTGTGCGGGTTTTTGCGGAACATTAACATTTAAAAAAATCACAAAATTCATTCAAATAGATTAAAAATATAAATTCTAACAATAAAGTAATGTTATAAATGATCAAATATTAGGATTTACAGTAAATAGAGTATTTACTCAGCGGATGAATACTCACCAAAAACGGGAAGTAACACTAGAGCATCTCCAGCCTGAGTCGCTACTTGGCGACATGACAAGTTTTTATTTGCGGTTTTGTGTTCGCTGTTTGTGAAAGTTTCATTCTAGGCTGAATTCATTCCAACCCTACGATGTTACCCAAACGTTCTGCAAGTTCTACCGCTAAAATAGTGTCGAAATACTTCCATAAATAAAGCGTCCCTACTTTGCTGATTTTCGTTTATCGCGGGTGGTCCTGGAACGTAACCCCCGCTATAAACCAGGGAACACCGTATCCCCTAATTCTTATGAGCAGTATGAATTCTAAATATGTGCCCCCTCCAGGGATTGACCCGAGAGATTCAGCAAAGCGTTTTGTGGGTGTGGGTGTGGGTGGGGGGCGGATGTGGATGTCATTACCATGGCAAACTTCTATAAACCCATCATGTTGACTCTTGCATGTGTATTCTGTAAAGGATAATGTAATGCACGCTGATAAATGAGGTGTTCGTCCGCTCGAAGCTTGAACGAACCCAATATGAGTTGGCCCGCTTCCCGTGTGTTAAAAATAACAGCAGCGTAGACGGCGTTTCCTGTTAGAGGCTCTAAGGCATTCCCATTAAGCATTAATGCTCGGGTCTGCCTGCTCTCCGTGATGTGTTGCTTCACGCTTCGTAAGTGGTAGTAATAATTTAAGGGATTCGGCACTGCCCCGGTGCAGGGGGAGTCGGTCGATTAAATCTGATACATGGCTCAAAGGTGGAGGGAGTAACCTGGAGAAGACCTGGTCGCTGATATCAGCTGAGGCAGATTACAGATGCAGCGATCGATCGGCCCGTGATTGAAATCGGACGGGTTTCAGTGTCTCAGATAATCGATTCGAAGATCCGAAGCTTGTACTGTCCATGTGCATGGCTGTGTTGTGTTTTTGGAAAAGAAAAACTCCTTAATGTCTTACAACAATCACATCAGTCAATCAAACAATCAATCAAACAAAATGTATCTCAAAGCAGCTTCACAATACAGTCGATTCCGGTTAATTGGACCACTGGTTAATGGGACCAGCCGCTTATTCGGACCAAATCCTAAAGTACCAAATCAAATCCTATTATATACGTGTAATGTTATTCGCTTATTTGGACCAAAATTCTGCTTAATCGGACCAAAGAAAGTGACAGCGAACAAGAAATATGTAATATCCATGGTTACCAAAGAAACTCTTTGTCTCTGGCATTACTACAATGCTCCCGAGTTTCTCAACAGCCATCTACTGCCAACTGCAGGTCTTACAGGCCTAACATTTCCATTTACTACAAAAAAAAGCCTCGTTGCCACTTAGCCACAGCTAAAGCGCGTCAATTCACACTGGATAAGTTCTTCAAACGTGGAATTTAGTAAGAACTCGTTCGTTTAATCGGAGCAGTCAATTAGGACCAAAACCATCGCGTCCCAATGTGGTCCCATTAACTGGAATCGACTGTATTATGGTTCATATAGATTCAAAGTTTCGATTCCAAAATGGTGAAAAACGTGCCAAATGTATATGTCTTTACTTTTTATATTTTAATCTCAAAAGTAACTTGTAGCACTGCTAATAGCTCACAAAGTGTATCAAAATGAAACTATGTGATGATGTAGGTTATTACACAATGCATCGGTCGTGCCAGATTTTTCGGCATGTATTTTAAGCATACAGTAAAAGCTTCAAAGTAGGATGCAATAAGCCGCATCAAAAGTCTATTTTTTAAACAAGTACCCAGCGAATTGGAACCAGATTTGATAGAGAGGGCTGGATTTTAGTTCAGTAATCAGATTTCTCAGTGCATGTATACCAGTTTTCTGATTTCAATCCGTTTTCTCATTTTTCTTATGCACACAGACTGGCAAGTGGAAAATAATGCATATGGCAGGTCTACTTAGGGATTTAACTTCTATTGTACTTATTTACATAAACCTGGTGTGGGATTCCGTTGGGGGATGTGGCAATCCTGGAATTAAACGCAGAACCACAATCCTTTACTTCACCTATTAAGCAACTATTGAAACATGTTGTGGAGACACAAACGTAGTACACTGTTACTGACAAAATCTGTCTGCAGTTATAGGATAATGAAGTGTACGTAGCGCACTCACCATATCGTTGTGTCAATTTTAGTTAAGAGGTGAAACTGACCAGTTTTTCAGTCTCTTCCTAGTAGATAAAATACATCTGGTCTCATTGAACTCAACATTTGATTTCATTAGGCAATTGTATAGTTTCCCAAAAGGTCACTGACATTCTAACATGGCTTACAAAGTCCACATGGTATTTCAAATGGTTTTCTCTAAAAAAAAATGCTTCCCTCTTGCCACTCTCCCATAAAGCCCAGCTTTGTTTAGTGTCTGGGAAACAGTTGTCATGTGAACAACATTTCCCTTCACTGTCTCAGATCTCTCCAGATTCTTCAGAATAACCTGGCTAATTCTCTGATTGCTGCCCTCCTTAATCAAACACTGACTTTTCATGGATGGCCTCACTTAAGCAGAGTGCCATATTTTTCCACTTCTTAATGTTTTTAGCATTGCTCTGTGGAGTATTCAAAGTTCTGGACATTTTCTTATCAAGATTTTTTACCGTATGTGAATTATTTTGCAAACCATCTTGTACTATGCAACTATTTTGTGTACAAAACATATAATTAAGCAGAAAAAAAACAAGAGGGAGTGTATAATCACAAATAACATAAAAGTGATTCGCAGGCACATGCCGAAGTAGAGTGCCATAGGTTATTTGTGATTACAAGTAACTGAGTGTTGTATTGCTTTTACAGAGCAGCTGATATAACATCAAAATAAATAAAAAAATCAATCAATCAAAGAAGCTCCTTATGCCATACTAAATATACTTTAATACTGACAATAACTTCTATCACAAAGTAGGTCTCTACCCAGCTGTAACACTGTCTGCTACAAAATGTTTATATAACACTAACTACTGATGTTAGGGGTACTAAATTTTGTAAACATCATACTTTTGTGTGCATTAAGCTTGTCATTACAACGGAGTCACAGTGTTTTGGAGTGAAAAAGCCATGGTGTTATGCTAGGTCAAAAATAATAATTTCAGCATTGCTAATGCTTTTTGGGGTTTTTTTTTTTCAATTCCAAGTTGTAACAATACAAAATGTGGAAAAGTTTACTAATGCAAACTGTGCATACTTTGAATTTGATTCTTCTCATGCATAGTGTGAGTATGTGTTCAGAGATCCATGCAACCTTAATCTCAGTAAGTGTTGAGCTGCTCACTGTTAAGGTTTGTGTGTGTTGTGAGAGCATGGAGAATTTTCTCAAAGGCTTTTACTCACCTGGCAGAGCATTTCCACTCATTAGCACAGAGGGGCAGGCTAGAGACAAAAAGTTCAGATTGTATTACATCAATATACATAAAAAAAAAGAAACACTTTGAGTAAATGTTAATAACTAAAAATATTAATATTGCAACATCATTCAGCCCACTTGGCCATGGAACAACAGACCACAAAAACTTAATGAAACCTCCCAAAGCAAGACTTACTAGCTGTCGCTGCCTCGCACACAAATGTTATGAGCTGCTCCTCGATTTTCTTGACAGCATCCAGGTCGTCTACAAAAAAGACATGCTTCTCGCTGGGTTTGCTAGCAATGTTCACCAGCTCTCCATAATCCGCATCAGCAAAGCCAATGGCAAAGATGATGTAACCTGAAGGAAATCAAGTAGAAGATCAGCATCTGTAACATACAATTCTGACTTAAATTAATCACAAATGAATTTTTATTCTTATCTGTTACTTGAGCATTCTACATACATGTATTTACAATGTGCATTTGTAATTCAACTTATGCAAACTATGTTTTTTATTTAAAAAAATACATACCACTGCTTGTAATAAACCAGTCCAATAAAAAAAAATTAAACATCTCAGCACAACTAATACAAAAAAATTGTCATTTTCAAAGTCTACAACATTCACAGAATTAGAGATGTCATGATACACTTTGCTCACAATTATATTTGATTCTCAATAGGGCCAAAACATAATTAAAAACATTTTTGCACACACTTTTAGATTTAATATAATTCACGATATAGAGGTCAAGAACAGTTCCAGCTTGTAAGTCATAAAATTAAATATTGATATACAACATTTAGTTTTGTTAAAAAAAAAATACACATTTATTTCACTTCAGTAACTGTTCATCCTGTTATTTCCATCTGGAGCCCATCCCAGGAACACTGGGCACAAGGTTGAAATACACCCTGGACAGCATGTTAATGTTTGGCAGGGAAACACATAGTGACATATTTATTCAAACTCATTAAAATGGTCAAGGAGCAATTGAAAGTATCCAAGAGACTTTTTTTTTGAAGATTTTGGGAATTAGAGTAACTAATGGAAACCCCACATAGTTTTGAGAAAAAAAAAAATACAAAAACAGAAAAGCCTCTAAAACAATATTAAATGTATTCCTGTAACACTTCTAATAATATGCCATTGTCTCAAAGCAGATCTACTACTAGATCAAATATCTACTGCCAAAGTCATAACTGAGCTAGGACAACAGTGACAAGGAAAAACACCCCAAACTTAGGGAGCTTAAGGACCTAAACTTAAAGACAATAACGTAAGAATTAAACTAAGTTAATTAATATGTTAAAAGTAATACTTTAAATAAACAGAAGCTAATGGGTCCCTACAAAAACAAAAAAGCACAAAAAAGGAAAGCAGCATCGACATAAGGTTTTGAGGAGAAAAGATGGGCAAACGCTCTCCAGTGGTCAAAAAATGCGAGAACATCTTTTAAAAGATTAAAAAATATATATATTTTAAAACGCTCAAAGAAAGACTGGAAGAGTTTTCCACATTCAGTCCTAAGTGTTTGTATTTACAATGTTGTACATATATGTAATTTGGTCTTTGGACGTCAGAATCATATCACATGTAACACTTTCAAATCAAGTAATGTCCAGCACATCCTTCTGCACATTCGTTGCAATCAGTGATAATATAGGTAATATACATTATTTTTACACTTCTCACAAAATTTGAAAAGGGACACTGTGATCGGAACAGAATATTAATGGCAAGTATAATATGTGTTAATTAGAGCACCCATTTTAGCATCACTCACCATCCATCTGCATGTCTTTGGATATCTTGTTAACATCATCCTGTGACCGGCCATCTGTGAGCACTACCAGAACTTTGGGGACTCCCCTCCTGACACCAGCTTCCTCCGTAAAGATGCTTTCCTTCACATGCTTAATGGCTCGACCTGAACACAATACAAAGACACAAGGAAATTAAGCCAGGAAGCACAATTTATGAAGTCCACTCCTACATTTACACTCTGCTCTTAGGCAGGCACCCCTTCCAACAGCTTGATTTATGATTTCTATTGAAGAGATGTGTCAAAACACATATATAACGAGTAGACATAGTACAAAATTAGTATATTACATGAAATTATTGTAATACTGTGCAAAGGTTTTGGGCATTCTATAGGGGTCAATGTACTTATTAGTTCTACATTTACAGCCTGTATTTAATCTGTCTCCATTTGTTAGTCTCTTTACTATTTGGTTGGTGGATTATTCTCAGCTCTGCAGTGACACTGTTGTGGTGGTGTGTTAGTGTTTGTTGTGATGGTACAGTTGGATCCAGTGCTGCTGGAGTTTTAAACTACTGTTAAGTGACTGTCCACTTAGAGATTTTCATCTAGTTGCTTCACTTAGTTGATGTAAAGAAAGAGCAGCTCATTTGTTGTTGTACAGTTTGTGTTGAACACAACCCCAAATAAAAAAAGTTAGGATGGCATGAAAAATGCAAATTAATAAAACAACATGTTAATGGCCACAACATTAACTTTGAATTTTATTTAATGGCAGGCTGTGTGAAATCAAGATGTATCAGAATTTGGGACTGTGAATTTTGGTGTTAATAGCGGTCAAGAGCCTAAATAATTATCCTTTTCAAACAGGTGATTTTGTTCTAAAGCAGTAAAAGGCTGAAACTTTGAGGAGCAAAGGTGGGCAGAGGATCTCCAGTTTGTCAACAAATGTGTGAGAAATCTACTGAAATGTTTAAAAACAGGCACTTTTCAACAAGACAATGCAAAACAAGCCAAATCAGAAAACGTTAGTACTAAAATATATACATCCATTCCAATCTTCTTACATATTCAATGCTGCCTGAGTCTCAGTTCCAGCACCACACCATTAGATGTTCCTCCACCTCAGCATCACTCTACTGGTCTTCATCAACAGAAACCAGTCCTATCCTGCCCGAACCACACCAGAGTGCAGCAACTCCCTCCATCATTCAGTAATTAGTAGACAATATGCCTCCAAGGACTTCCTGCTGAGGACTTGATATCTTAAATCTTTTACATGATTTAATATTAACTTTTATTATTTTTTAAAGTTTACTAGTAATACAAAGTTACATATTTATATACAAACTAATTCAGTTAACATCTAGGCCTTGGTCCTCCCAAGGTTTCTTCTTTCTACATTCTGGGAGTTCTTCCTTGCCTCTGTTGCCCTAAGCTTGCACAATTTATGATTGGACTTTTAAGATAATATATTATTGTAATGCATTATTGTAAAAAGGGCTAAATTAATAAATTGTACTTTCTATTTAAATATTTCAGTAATTGAATTTTTCTTTTCTTTTATTTTGCATGTGTTGGCAAACTGGAGATCTGCTGCTCAGTTTTACTTCTAAAAGACCTTTTGTGTATACTGGTACCAAATCATGATTGCAATCACCTGCTGACATCACTTGTGTCAAAATAACAATTATTTAGTTTTTTAATTCATTACTCTCTCTAAATTGCCCCCATCCTAACTGTTTTGGAATGGATGTTTATTAACAAATTAAATGAAGTTGAACAAACAAAACATTAAATATCTTGGGTTCCTACTTTCTGCAATGAAGTTGAAGTAATGTAAGGAACACATTGTATTTTTTAAGATTTATACCATCTCTATACCATCCCCCCTTTTTCTGATTTGGAGTATATGTTCGTGTGTGCTTGTTTGTGAGTGTGTTTGTGTACATATATACACACAAACTCTTCAGTATTCCACTGCTCACCCACATGCAGTCACAACAACACATAACACCAACTCTCCAAAACCTCCACTGGCTTGCAATAGAATTCCACATACAAAGATCTCAAAAATGTTGCTCTTCCTTATCTATCTGAAGTTCTTCAACCCTGCAAACCTATGCACACTAAGATCTTCAACAACTAGGCCTCACCTCCCCCCTTTAAAACCTCCTTAACTTTGGTGATCCAGCTTTCGCCATTTTTGCTCCACATCTGTGGAAAACTTTACCTTTACATATTTAACAGACAGAATACTTGTCTACATTCATAACCAATTCATTTCCTCCTTTGTGCTGTTATTAATGTTTTCTGTCATTTTTGTCATCCATATGGTTTCTTTCAGTGTTAGAAGTTACAGGTTTAGCCTAATTATTTGGGTCCTTGAAAATCACTATATAAATGTAATTTATCATCATTAATAGGAGTAGTAAACATTTTGCTCTATGAAATTACTGAAGTGAGTGAGTGAATTATTTCTGCAGCTCCACATATAGGCTTCTAATGGCTGTCTAAGACTGTGGACTGTGGTATGTTAACATGTATGGCCTAAACTTTAGGCCATGATATTCGGTATATAAACATGCCATTCCAAAAGGCTGACGTCAAAGTCTTTCCAATGGTTACTATTTCTGAGCAAGCAAACTATTTTGGGCAGAAACAAAACTTTAAGTTCTTTGGCTCTTAGTGAGAAGCATCAGCCATCAGAAGAGATTGTCCGAAGCAGTGGCATTTACCGAGGAACTCTCGCACAGCAGGTTTCATGTCATCAAAAGGCACCGTGTGACAAAAAAGCCACAGTCTCTTCCATTCTTCTTCTAATCTTTCACAAATATGTAAAGTTAGACTAAAGAAAAAGCATTGGCACAATCTCACCAATGATAGCAACTGTGGGAAACATGGGAACCCCTGTGGCTATGCCAGACTGAGCTTATTCCTCTTTTATTACAGAGACTGTCAGACAAGTGACAGGCAAAGATGAAAGCAGCAGCACTTGGGCACATTTAAATTGGGATCTCAGTCTTAGATGGGTGGAAAAAAACACCAAAACTAGCATGGACATGCTTGAAACAGGAGTGAATCCTTGCTTTGGTGTTGATTATGACTATTTTATTCAATATGTCAGTGAGTTTATAAGGATATGTTTGTTGACTATAGTTGAATGTTTTTGGAGTTAATAAAAGAGATGCATGTTCACTGCAAGCATTAGAAGAAGCCAATCACTCTACATGTTAGCACCATTTAAGTACATTTGATGTTTTCTATACATTTATTTTGCTTTAACTACTTGAAAGTGGCAACTGTTTTTGCAGTTCTCTCTGCCAAGAAGAGATGTGGAATGCAAAAGCTTGTAGTTTGCTTTAAGGTTTAAAATGTTTAAAAGGTGACATTGCATTGTCTTTGGAAATTAGTGATTCTTTAGGTGAGCTCATTATGTTTTAGTTGTGTGCAGCCAGTGAGGAGAGTTTTTCATGTTTATATTCCATTCTGCATGCTTATATGTTGGTTAGTGTGTGATTGTTAATATGTGCATTGTCAGGCAATGGTTCTGTATAATGATGACTATAATGAAATGTAATATATGATGTAATATAATGATGATGTATTTTGCAGTAAGGGCAAAAGATGAATACAGTGGTACATCGGTTCCCCATTGGTTCTCAAAAGATTGGGGATAACAGTCAACCAAAAACGCTACAGTAAGAGCCGTAGTTTATGATACTCTAAACACATTTGCTAGGCTTTTAGGCTGCAGCAAACTTCACAGCAAAGTTCACCAGCAGAGTATGCGTTTCACTTTCAATCCATTACTCACTAAACTACATGTGATTTATCATGTTTTATTCAAGTCAAGTCAAGTCAGATTTATTTACATAGAGTTTTTTACCATGGAGCCTTGTCTCAAATCAGCTTTATAATATTATATTATCTTGTAAGGCCAATCCCTAAGTGAGTAACCCTAGTGCGACAGTGGAAAAAAACCTCCCTAAATGCTGTAAGGAAGAAACCTCAAGAGGACCAATATTAAAACTAGAATAGCATAACAACAACCCAAAAATAAATAAAGAAATATTAATAATTATAATAATAATAATAATAATAATAATAATATATAGGCAATTTTTTCTGGCCATACACTTCAGTATCCTGAATCTTGGATAGTTCTTGACAGCACATCATCCCCTGACAATGGAGAGAGTTACTGTACACTGGTTGGACCCGGGCATGGTTTTTCATAAAATAAGCTTTCATAATTTTGATAAATATAAATTTCATAATTTTGATAAAATAAACAAGTTTTCATAATTTTGTCCAATTTTAGGTTAATGCGTTTACACATTACCTTACTTATCATTACTTATCATATATTGAGGTCAAGATATTTCAAGTTTTGTCTTCAGTTTATTTTTTATAATGCATTCCTTTATATCAGGCCTGCAACACATTCCAAAAAACATTGGGATCGAGTTTATGGCTAGTAATTAATTACAAAACCTAAATAACTGATTTCAATTAGGTGATGTTAGCAAGTGATTATAATCATGATTTGGTACAAATGCAGTGCCCAGGATAGGCTGAGACTTTGTGTAAAAATGATCAGAGGATCAGTTTGTCAACAAATGTGTGAGAAATTTGTATCAATGTTTAAAAACCATGCACCTCAAAGGAAGTCTACAAGGGATTTTCATTTCATTTTCAGTCCGAACTTTTTCTGATTTGACTTGTTTTGCATGCTCTTACTGATAAATGCATGAATGTCCCTGGAAGAGATGGTATCTTAAAGGAATTAATGCTGCTCTTGATCTTGCGTTCACACTGTTTGCAATTGAATAAAAGTAAAGGTAAGAAGCACTGCATTTTTATTTTACATTTACATTTTCCATACTGTCGAAACTATTTCTGAGTTAGGGTTGCATTAAACATCCTGGGGATTAGCTCTAATACTTGTACTGGCTTCAAACAAGCGAGCTGACTAAGCTGTGATGAAGAAAAAATGAGCGTAACAATTCTGAATGCCTGTAGGCACACGTCAATAAAACACGAGAAATGTCTAATAAGGCAAAGCATGCACTCGCTGGAGCTAATCCACGTCCAGGCTGTCTGTCCTCATGAAAAGTACATTTCAGGGGAAGATTATTTGCATTTGTGTCTGTGTGTTTGTGTGAGTTGGATGGCAATTGGAGTAGTAGGTGTTATTATAGAGAAACACTCTCTCTCCATATTAATGGCCCAGTTACACAGCCATTTAACTTGAAGAAGCTGTTTAGTTGCAACACATTTTAACATTATAATAGTAAAATATCCAAATAACGTTTGGTGTCACAAAACTGTACCTCACACTTGATAAATGACTGAGTGCAAATGAATGATACCTCCGCATTGAAACTATGAACTCGATGCAGCTAGCAATGAATATTAGCTTACAGCTAGCAGTTTAGTATTGCATGTGTAAACCATTACAAACTAGGCTCAAGGTAACTGAAAAACGTAGACTCAGACTATTGGTTTGGTAAAAGTAAGTCTGAGGACGGTTTGATTTACATTACTCTAATTTGTGAAATGGACATTGTATGCTTTGGACCAAAGACAAAAAGGGACATCCTGACTGTTATCACCAACAAGTCCAATAGTCAGGCTCTATCATGCTATGGGGCTGTGTCAGTGGCCTTGGAAAATGTCACTTACACTTGTGTAATGGCAGCATTAATGCAGAAAAGTACATTACAGCCACTCAAGCTTCCTACGAATCGTTTTCCCAGTTTTAATTTAGTTACTTGCTCTAAATCGCCAATTGTCCTTACCCCTTTTGGAATGTGCTGCAGACCATAAATATAAGAATGAAAGTTTATTTACAAATGAAATAAGATTGACAAGACAAAACATAAAATAGCTTTGGTTCGTAATTTCTGCAAGGAAATGAAAGTCAAAGTAAATCTGATTTTGGGGTTGTACTTTTTAGCAGCATGTGTTTTGCAGTTCCTGCAAACTATCAATTTTCATGTCCTGATTGATGAGTTACATTTGGATATGGGAAAAGTGTGTAAATCTAAATTTTGGCTCAGCTTTCCTTTAACTCATGACAGGAATGTCTGGCAAGGACACATAACAATAAGGCATTTCCCTGGTTAATACACTGCGACGGCTATGTCAGATACGCTTTCAAGTCTTGCTAGGTGCCAACAGAAGTCATTTCGGACCATCCCAACCCTGCAGATAGTAATAACATTTGAGCAGAGCATGAAATTTATAATCCTCAAAGAAGAGAAAAAAGCTAATTCACATCATATTTGTAATAGAGAGATAATTCCCATTCTTGTTCTCCATGACTGCTCGTTTCCACCTCTTAAATCATGAAAAAGTGTTCTTCCATGTTCTGTACATGCCTGTTTTGGTGTTTCCTCCTTTATAGGTGATGCGCTGCACAGCATCCAGCAGTGATTCTTTGTCCCTGTAGGAGTTGAGCTTGAACTCAGTCCTGGCATCGTCACTAAACTGAGCGATGGCCACCTGTCAGAGACAAAGGAAGGAGCATTTATCACGCCTCTGGGCCTGGGTTCACGCTCTGATGAATCTGGACTGAGCCAAGCTAAACCTGGCTCTCTAAAACAGACTCTTTCTGACCGTGAGACGAAAAGCACTAACGTATTCCACACTACTCAGCTGCTTGTGTGTTCGCTTATCTACAGCTCTGGTTGAATTTGTACCTTTCCTCTTTTATTTGATCAGATATTTTTTAGTATACATGTTGTTGGTCTTACATCCACAGCTGTGTTGCAGTGTACCCTGAAAGGCAATGGGGCTTGATGAAGATGTGCTGGTGTCTAGACAGCTTTATTTTTATTTAATACCTTCCCTCAGGATCAGTTTAAATGTTAGGCAGTGTGTGCTCTACAAGCTCCATCATAAAACGACCTTTCCCATGTCTCAGGCAAATAAATACTATATAAAAACACAGAAATATACCAGCCAATACTGTAGTAATGATTGTCCAACAAGTATTTGGTTTTAGCCATATTTCCATAGCTGTGATATTCGTTAACGACAGCAAAACTGTAAATAATGACACATTCTACAAAATACATATTTCCGAGCAGACCTGGGTTCCATCAGAGCCAATGACATCTAGAGCCCCTGTTGTGCTGTAGAGGAAGCGGATGATCTTCTGAAAGTTGTCATCTCCTATACTCCAGGAGCCATCCACCAAGAACACCAGGTCTGCTTTGGCAGCTTTGCAAACTGTGAGAAGGAGAAACACAGAAGAAATTCTCATTATGTAATGAATGCTGCACCAGAACAAATGGCCCCCAAAACTCACAATTGTCCATTTCTCATTTCTCTTTTCGAAAATTTAAAAATGCATATAAAAATAAAATTTCCCACATTTCCTTTGACTTCTATTTCATTTCAGACAGAATATACCTGATATATTAATTTTTTTATCTGGTCAACTTCATTTGTTTTATTAATAAACATCCATTCTTATATTCAGACCCGCAAGACATTCCAAAAATAGCATGTATGATTGGTGCAATTTATAGCTAGTAATGAATAAAAACTAAATAAATTATGTGGTTATTGATCATTGAATAATGACAGATAATTAATCAAAATCAGAATAATCAGCTTAGCCTTTGAGGAAGGAAGACAATAGGATCTCCAGTTTGTCAACAAATGCATAAGAAAATGATTGAAATGTTTAAAAACCATGGGCCTCAACGACAGATTGAAAGGGATTTACAGAGGGATTTCTACCTCTATAGTGCATAATATCATTCAATGTTTCAAGGAATCTGGAGGAATTTCAGTGCCTAAAGGCCAAATGCACAAGCATAAGCTAAACGCCCATGATCTCTGATCCCTCAGACAGCACTGCATCACAAATCGACATTTATCAAATGATGATATAATCACAGAGACAAGGGATTACTTTGGCAAACCTTTATCAAGCACTATAATATAGAGTTACATTAACAAATAGCACTTAAAAATGTACTGTGCAGAAAAGAAGCCTCATGTTAGCCATGTCCAATCGAGGCATCAACTTCTCTGTGATCTACGATGGAAATGTGTATTTTGGTCAGATGAATCAGTATTCCAGGGCTTTTTTTTTTAAGTGGAGTGTGCACCAAAGACAAAAAGGATCATCCAGACTGTTATCAGCGACAATCCAAAAGCCAGGCTCTGTCAGGGTAGGGGTTTTTAGCAGTGACCTTGGTAAAAGGTCATTTACACTTATGTGATGGCAGCATTAATGCAGAAAAGTAAACTGAGGTCTTAGAGCAACATATGCTGCCTTCAAGACATGATCTTTTCCAGGAACGTCCATGCATTTTTCAACAAGACAATCCAAAACCCTCATGCTTCCACAGGGAACGTGTAGAATTTATTTAAATGATTACGATGGCTGTACTGTACTGTTGCACATCTTAAGACATGTTTGCAGGGAGAGTTGAAAAAACAACACCTGAAACACTAAATCGCTTGGTCCACTCTGTGCCAAAACATATTTTAAGTGGGTTGAAAAGGAATAGCAACATTACAAAATAATAAATGCTTTAACTGTCTCAATCTTTTTGGAATGTTTTACAGGTCTGAAATGCAGGAACAGATGTTTATTAACAAATTAAATTAAGTTGACCAGACAAAACATCTCAAGTTTATAATGTCGGCAATGAAATAAAAGTCACCGTAAATGCAAGAAACACTGTGTGCTTTTATATGCATTTTCCATACTGTCCCAACTTTTTTCTGATTTGGGGTTGCACATAGTACACATAGCTGAAGACTTACCACTTACATTAAATTATAAAAAGAAAATCTCTCTTCTAACGCCAAACGTAGCTGCCGTAAACAGACTCAAAACGGCAAAGGCACTGTACAGCCCTACCGATGTACGATACTTACAGTATATTTTACTTAATAACTATTACAGATTTCTAACTAATTGCTTATTTTTGTATTGGCACCCTAATTTTATTATTGTTTTGTTGCACTCTAGTGCTGTGTGTTTAGCTTTTTCTGTCCAGCTTGTTACTTCAGCAACAAATCACCTCCATGAAAAGAGTTTAAAAAGTCCATTATTCACTTGAAAGTCTTGTACTTGCGTGGTCACATTTGGAATAGAGACCGTTTTAACTTGGTTTATGTGTTTAGAAACTATTTTGTGTAAGTTATTGATGTTTGTGTGGATAACTTTTGGCTGCTTATTTGTAACAAGACATAACATGAGTCTGCAACTGTATGTACCTGTCCTATTTTAAGTAGTACCCCAACTATCTGTATATTCTCTCTCACCTATAACTTAATAAACTGGTTTACTGATTCACTCATTGAATTAATAGTTAGTAATTATGTCTATTAATGGATTTTGGCTTCCGTTAAATAAAAATATAATTAATTTCAATCACTCATCAATCCCTTGCATTTCCAGCAGAGTATCAATGTTATTTTGTTCAGTAAACAGAGTCACTGTAGGAGGTTGTGTCCTCAGTGGGAAAGTTTTGTTGGCATTGCATGCTCAGTCGACCGGATTAGGGGAGGGGGAGTTATTACCCTCTGATGTTTTCTGAGTAACACACAGAGTCTCCGCCAGGTCTCTACTGCCATGTGCCAGATAAAACTGTCCTACTAATTAATTTTTAGCTACCTGGCTTTTCTCATTTCTCTTGCAAGGCAAAGTAACAAAGTTCAAAGTCTATAATGCTAAACCCATTTCCTCATTTCAGAGAGGGAAAGCAACATTGGAAATGAACCTGGGGAGAAAGATGTTTACAAGTCTGAGGACTAGACATTGAATTTAAAATGTATAATTAAACTTTACACCACTCCTATTCTACTAATTTTCCATTGGGCCCAGTGCTAATGCTGGAGTCGGTGTTTTGTTTAAGAAGTCACTAAGCCTTTTGAGTGATTTATAAGGATACTGATTTATAAGGATCTAAGCATTACGTAATCAGATGTGGGATTAAACACTGTGTAGAACATAATAACTGTGGAATGTTATAAGTATTATTCCTGACTTTGAGACCATATTTTACGCTCAAAAAAATCATATAAAATTGTATTAAGCAATAAAATATGAATCACATTTCTCTAAACCTGCTCATTAGTTTGATACCTTTAATATAAAACTAGGGCTAACATTCTTTTTTTAATACCTTGATTCCTTCACAGCTGCAGTATTTTACATATAAACAGTCAGAGCCAAATGTCTAAAAGCACAAATAGCTTGTTTGGATCTACACTAAAAATGACTCAGTCTAGCAGTCTAAATTATCCAAAGATCACCTTGAAGCTGTGCAACACATATTTGAAGGACTTTCATCCACAGTAATCTGACCGAAACACCACCAAGCATTTATGGGGGCACTTCAGTAATCACAAAAAGCTCTTTGGCATATTGTAAAATCATTCTGGAATAGCATGGTTCAATGAGGTTTTATGGAGCCCAATCTTATGGAATCCATGCGTGCTTGAGTGCACACAGTCTATTAACTTACCAATAAATTATTATTTTGTAAAGATTTAACTCAACTTTATATTATTATTATTATTACAAATATATGATTAAAAAAACACTGCATTATTTACAAGAAAACGCAAAGCAAAAGCATTTTCTCTTGCGGTCTCAGACTTTTGGCCTCTGCTGTGTCTCTTCAACAATCAATTTTGTTAATCTCTCAAATCCATATATTGTTTTTGCAATTGATTGTGTGTGCAGCTGCTCCTAGGAAACTGCATGCTACTGTAATAAACAGTTTTAAATGTCTAAACAGCACTTTTGAGAGCAACTGGTGTTGAATGCCTATTCATTTAAATGATAATGAGCAACCTCACCCCATTGTGACGGCTTCATGAGGAGCTTGTGAACGTGTTCCCTTAATCATTAAATGATCCATGACTAAATTGTTGTAATATGGTTCTTACATATAAACTTAACCTCAGTTTATTTATAATGTGATGTGATGCAGGTTCGGTGTGAGAAAACAGCTGCAACTAATTTATAGATCATAAATTATACTACTAGCTCTTAGGACTTTGAATTGTGTGACAGATTCTTGGTGGGACTGATTCATACGCATTCAATTCTATGTAAGTAAGGAAAGTGTCCGCATTATAAGTGTAACAATACACTCTGCTTGATTTTCTTATGATTATCGATTTAACATTCTAGATAAGACATTCTTTTTTTCTGTAAACAAAGAAAAAAACAAAGCACATTTTCTTTCATAAGTTTTTAAACAAAAAATAATTAAGTTAACATAATTAAAAAAAAAATAAATTAAAATAATTCATTAATAATTAAGCCCTATCTTGAAAATAAGCCCTGAACAAATGACTGGATTGTCTGATTTTACAGTTTGTGAGTTGTTAGTCACCCAAGCACCAAGTGCACAAGCACTGAAAATGTTCCTTTCACATAGTATTTTCCCAATAATTTTACTGTTTCCTTCTAAAATGTTCTACACTATTTTCTCTATTGTACTGGCAGTCATGAAATAACTCAGGCTCAATTGATCTTGTTGTGGAAATGTAGAGTATAACTAGAATAACCATAATAACTTAGTATAACTATGTAACTCTTCAACATTGACAACATGTGGAAAAGGGCTATGTAGGCTGTCCTCACAGTTCTTGTTAAATAAATCTTGTTCCAGTAAAATTCAATATATTTATTGATGTATGTAGCTTAAAGTACTAAAAAAAGGTTAGCTGTCATATCAGATCTATATTAGTGAAAGGGCACACGGTACACAGGGACAAAACTGGGCAGTATAAAAAAAATCTCTGTAATACTCTCTCTCATTCACTGCTTGCTTTGTCATTTACCTTCTTTAGGTGGTGGTATGGTGGGTGGTGGGGCTGTGGTTGGAGGTGCAGTCGGTGGCTGGGTTGGAGCTGGAACTGAAAAAAATAAATAAATAAACAAAGGAAATTAGTACAGGACAAACCTCAATATCCAGTTTTTGCACACAAAATTAGCGGTGAGTCTCTAGGTCTAAGACCTTGCATGTTTTAAGGTTGTTTTATTTGGGTACTTAGAGCACATGTTGTCAGACAGGGTGCAGGTCTGCTCAATTTGCTGAGAAATACTTTTTTACTAAGAAATAGTCAAGATCCCTGATCTGTTACCATACATTAAACATCTATACATTGCATATGAATTGTAACTTGATATCAATAAATTACAGGTATGAACTGTTTCTTATAAGACATTATAATCAATGTATTGATTTAAGGACGTTTGCTTTAATGACAAAGGTTTCACTTTGAACAAATTACTTGTAAAGTAGAAAAAAAATCTGATCTTTTAACTGTGGATGGGACGACCGTCAACAGCTGGTCAAATAAAAAAATGTTTAGCATGTGTATTTTAACTGCTATTAATATTAGTTATGTCACTGTTAATCGAAGTAAACATACAATGCATATATTATTATATATTTCCTTCGCATTAACTTCGTATAATAAACAGCAACTACATTTCTGTCTAACACTTTTAGGTGTCGCAATTTTCACTGCCATAAAGAGACAAGAAATTTGTGTCTTCAAGTAGATTTATTCTCTCCTGGCAGTGTGCAGCCAGCGAGGAATGTTTTCTTATGTTAATATTCCATTGTCTGTATTTATCCTTTATTTCTACAGTGTGTGTGATTGTAAATGTATGCTTGTTCTGCACATAGTCATGAAACCCACATTCAAACTATTTAAATACTTGACAATGATGTGAAACAAGGGCAAAACGAAGAATAAACCCATCAGTAACTAAAAAGCGACGGTGTTGTTCCTGGAGGGAATATTATATATATATATATATATATATATATATATATATATAAAAAACAGTTTAGGTTTCATATGCTGTGAAGGTGGTTGTGTTTCATTCGTGTTTTCAGCAGCATCTCTTATGCATTTATAGTATCGTTTTCAAGCAGTTTTCTTGGGAAGGTATCCTTTCAATTTATATTACAGTAGCATAAAAAGTCTATGTGACTTTGGTAATGATTACTGACATTCCAATCAACAACCTGTTTCACAGAACATAATGCAGCCATTAAACATCGCATACAAATAATTAGAACTTCATTTCAGCTGTGCAATCTTTTTCAATTCAGGTCAAACTTCTTATAGAGAAAAATAAATATTTACGTGTGGTATCCATGACCATGACAGCAGGGCCTTCCATTTCCTGTAGCTGTGTGTATACGCTGATCTTGTACTGTGTGTTTGGAGACAGCTTAAAGAAACACTGCCTGGAGGTTCCCCCACTCACACTCACTTCCTGCTGCTGGCCATCTGCAAGACAAAAGTAGTTAAAGGAGTGCAGGTGAACAGTTAAACAGCAGTAAGCAGTTCTATTAGAGAAAAGTAAATCTTGAGGGTCATTCATCTGCAAGCCCATGTGCTTTATCCATACTTTTAATAAAATAAATTAATAAAGCAAGCTCAATTAAATTACACTTACTCAATTTCAGCCATTGTCAGCTTTTTGAAAGACAAACAATGTGACTGTGTGTATGCCCTGGTTGGACAGCAACAGGAAATGGGATGCTGGAAGACAGATGGACTAGTGGCTGCTATTAATCACATTTGCTGCTGTAATTATTTTTCACAGCAATGCTGGAGTCAGGGAAGATGAAAACTTCACTGGGCTAATACAATCAGATAGCAGGTCAGTGAGATCAGAGAGAAGTGAGCTGGAGGAAAAATTCTGTCACCCTAAATCTATCGTTCATGGTAATAAATTAATAACCCTGCACCTTTGTTACAGTCTCCATCTTGTCTTCTTGTCTTGTTCAGCAGTGTTCATATGGTTTAATGAACCGGTTTGCTTCATAAATCTTTATTTGACTAGACAAGTATCAGGTTGTAACCACAACAACACTTGTCATCCATGCCTGGGAGTAACCCAAATTGACCCTGTTCTCCGGGTGACAAGGGTAGCATCCTTGTTATCCCGATTGATTGACTTCATCAAATACACTGATTAAACACTTCATTAAGAACACGCATACAGCCAAGCACTCATGCAATTATCTACTTATCCAACTGCGTGAAAACAGTGTAATGCATGAAAGCATGCAGGCAAAAGCTAGCAGCTGCAGGTAACATTCAGCCATCGTTATAGGGTAATATATCCCAGTGATTTTAACCATGCTGTGATTGATGAATGACAGACATGCTGAATTGAGTACTGCTATTACTGCTTATCATCTGGAATTTTCCACACAACAGTATCTACTTTAAACAATTGTGGTGACAAGGAAAGCATCTTAAATTGCCCAACACGTCAACCCTATTTGTCATTTGGGCGACAGTAGAAGAAGACCACTGTAGTTTAACTTCAGGCAGCCAAAAACGTAGTGTTTTTGAATTTAGGCTCAATTGCATGATCCATAGACCCATCCTGTCTGGTGACAACAGTCCATGAAGGTGGTGGTTGTCGGAGTGTGTGTTTGCTTAGCACACTTTTGTGCATTAAAGGGGACACAGGCTATTATAGTATCGTAGCTGATCATGTGCGTCCCTTCATGGCAACAAATGACCATCTTTTAATGGCTATTTCTAGCATGATAATGCATCATATTACAAGCAAGTCATCTCAAAATGACACCGAGTTCAGTGTTCTTTAGTGATCTGAAAAACACCTTGGGGTTGTGCTGGAATGGGAGATTGCAGCAAGAATGTGCAGATGAAAAATCAGCAGCACTTGTGTATTAGTGTATAAGGTACTAGTATAGTGTCTCTAGGGGTAGGTAAATTTGAGGGCGTTAAATCAAGTCAATATCTGGTATTAGAGGTGTGAAAGGAAGCACACCGTAGCTTTAAATCTAAATCTGAATTTGTTTTGATTTGTTAGCTGTGTTCTGATCTGCACAAACAAAACGATGTGACAACTGTTTATTTACAGCTCAGTGCACAATAATCCAAAGCTTTGTTCAAACTCTGCCAACTCTACAAACAGTGACAAAACAGACCTGCTTTCTTTGTTTATTAGCTTTATCGTCCATTTTCATATATGCTCAAATAAAAGTCCTCCATATAAATGCCTCAGCATTAGGACACAGTCATGCCGCAAAGTTCCTTCCGCAAGCTGTTGGAAGCACACAATTGTTCAGAATGTCTTGGAATTTTGCAGCATTAAGATTTCTCTTCACTGGGCCTAAAGTGACATTGAGTGACCCCCGAAATACAACCCCATAGTACAACTGCACCACTAAACTTTACAGTTGGCACAATATAGTATTCACCAAACCAAGACCAAACAACAGACTGCCAAATAGAGAAAGGTGATTAGTCACTTCACAGAATATGCTTTCATTGCTCCAGATTCCAGTGGTGGCATGCTTTACACCACTTCATCCAATGCTTGGCATTGTGCTTGGTGTTGTAAGGCTTATACACAGCAGCTTAATTATGAGGTCATTTGAAGAATTCAACTATTGGAGAAAAACCTGTGTGGCTGCAGATGATGTGTGTACAGATGTGGTGGTACACACCCAAGTATCCTATACTACTACATTACACTGACATCATTATGCTTGGGCTTTGAACATACAGGAAACAGAAGCATTGATCCATAGGAAATCATGGATATTAGGCTGTAGCTATATTAATTACTCATCCAAATTATTACCCTGAATGTGGAACATTTGGTTAACAGAGTTATATTAAATGGTTTTTGAAGAGATTAGCCAATACCACTTTGTGCCAATTAATCTAAGATCTTCTAATCAGTTAGCTACTGGCAGTCTCTGAAGCATCATTGTAGCAAGCACGTTTTCATGTACTCTTGAATAATGCTAATATACCTTACAAACCTCTCAGTGTTATTCAAAACCTGGGTCTGGTTTTAATACTGCAACTTGGCTGAAATAGTTGGTGCTGCAAGCTCTGAATGACGAATGAAACGGGGGATTTAGACGACTTCCAGAAAAGTAGAAATACCGTGGCATGAAGGATGGTGAAAATGAAATGCATTAAATGTGAGCAACACTCAACATGTGCTGTTTTAAATCAGAACATAAGCCCTCAGCAAGAGTACAGCCAGCATTGCCGGGTAGGTCCACAGTACGCACTGAAACATCAAACAGATCAGATTCCCTCAAACCAACTTTAGCTCAGAACTCAACATGTCAATATAAGCCTTGGGTGGGAATAATAAATTGTTGTGTGTGGGGGTCATGTTTATATAATCGTTTGGGAACCAA
>JAVSBV010084969.1:0-23062 GCA_033117975.1 Parotocinclus spilosoma | reverse complement strand
GTTATGAGCCAGTTTTTTAAATGCTTTTTGAACAGAGTGTATGTAGTCAGTTCTCTGATGTTTTGAGGAACACAGTTATACACATACACATGTTAAAATCTGGGAAATATTAGGTCTTAAGTGCATTGGCTGGTTTTCTTAGTTAGCATGTTGGATGTAGAAATGTTCAGGAGCAAACAACTGAGTGACTTGTACAAGAGACAAATATTATGTCTGGCCCGATGTCTGGGTAGGCGCATCTCCTAAACAACAAAGCTTGTGGGGTGTTTCTAGTCTGCAGTGGACTGAGGAAGACGAATTTGCAAACTTGCAACAGGGTGTTGGTCCTAATCTAAGCTAATTAATGCAAAAGAGCAACACATTCTGTTCCAAACTTACAGAAGAGCTAATACTTTGCAAGTCAAAGAAATGTTTAATTCTGTTTACTGGAGTAAGCACACAGTGCAGTGCTCTGCCTGGACCTGTGAACAATGGAAAAAGGTTATCTGGGCCAATGAGTTGCATTTACTTTTCCATCATGTGAACGGTCCAGTACATGTGCAGCATTTGCCTGGGGAAGGAATGTCTAGGCATTCATGTGGATGCTAATTTCATGCATACCCAAACATAATTAAGAGCCAGTTGGGTTTAAGTTTTATGATGTACATTGCTCACAAAAATTAGGGGTTATTTCAAAATGTATATGACATGATTAAAAAAAAGAAGCATTTGATTTTTTATTTCATTAAACAACATAATCAGAAAAGCAAATTAAAAGTCTAAGAAAGTTGTTTGATTATGCAAAAGAGATGCAAACTCAATTATGGTGATTAAGGAGCAAGTGACATATTCATGGGGGTGAACAGAAGCATGCAGCCAAGACCCTTTATCTATACTTCCTTTTTTGTGAAAATGATGTTTTAAAATGAAACATCTAGGTAGTTCTATAATGTGCGAGTAGTGCATTTATACAATGCTGCAAAAGACTAACATCCTGCCTAAGGTGTGCCTCTGCTCAGTGAAGTTTGAAGCCTTAGCATTAATGTCATTCCCATGTGACTTTCTTTTTGATTAATTAAAACAGGATCTTTACTTCCTCAACAGCTAGGTTTGGTTGAGTGTGACATCATGACATATCAGACCTTTGTAATCCAGACTTCCTCAGTTCTGAGCAGGATTTCATAATGATGTTCTGATGTAGTAAACATTCGCCCATTCTCCAAACGTCTGCATATTTATATTTCATCAGTGCTCTGTCTATTATAGCCCGTCTTAGAATGTAGACATCAGTTCTGTTAATAGTGGAAGACAATTTAAAATGGAGTAACAAAGAGTATTATAACTCCATCTTTTAATTGTTTATCTCTTTTTCACATTTGTGCAGTTCGTACATGAAAAAGTTTTAAAAACATTTAATTGAAATTATTTTAGTGCTAAGTACAGCAGTAAAAATGAATGTACAAGGTTTTTTACATTGTACTTAAAAATGCTTAGAGGCTTGAAAATGGACTTCAATTTCAGAGTGATTCACTAGTATTGACATATTCATGGCAGTCATCTTAAAACCCATTAAACCTAAATACCATTATAGCTTTTTTCCAACTTTATGTCTCAAAAATGAATACATGTATGCATGCTGCTCAGTCTCTACTATGATAGATGCTCCAAGTGTTACCACATGATTGACCTTGCAGAGACAACTCCTGTGCTTGTGATTATTTGAAACCATGTCCAGGAAGCAATTTGTTAAGGTTAGGAAGTCTGGACTTCAGGTCACCTCAGCAGATATTGCACTGTCTCTCAGGGGTGATCAGCAGTGGGTTTCTTACTATTGACTTCCTGAAGGATGGTGAGAAAAACAAAATGCACTATAAATACAGATGATAAAGACACACACATCATGTTATTAGACAAACAAATATTAGACAATATATTAAAACCACTTGGTCCTTTAATCAGGTTAGGTGTCACTTATCAAATAAGCATGATACTATCCAGATATTGAAAAATTAAAACAACTCTCATTGGACCAGACAACCTTCTTAAATTATTCCAAGTTACAAATTGTAAGAATTTTTGGGTTAGCATTGCCAGTATGTTATGATACATTCCTCCCATAACAAGCATTTCTCTGACTGCGACTACCACAGTGGCTATCTGTCCATTCAGACCAGACAGGATAGGATTCATTGCTCTGACCCATCACCTGGCCACCATGATTTGTCCCTTGCTAAAGTTGCTCAGTTCTTGACTCCTGAACATTTCTGCCACATTCAATACACATTCAATATGAGAACCAACTGGTAACTTACCACTTAATATATCCCAGATCTTTATGTGTGTTGGTGCAACAAGATAATTAACATATGTTATTTTGTCTTTGTGTGGTTTTAATATTTTGACTGATTGGTGTATGTACAGTAGAGAAAATCAGCCACAGATTGCCACTTTTAAGTTGATAATTTCTCCCTTTATGCAGAGAGATATGACTCAATTCATATATACTCGATTCACACATATATATTTATATCATAAAATATAATAATATATAATAATATATTATATCATATATTGATAATGATAAGACCATTGTATCTACTGCAACAGAAAAACCCTCTGCTACTGCTGCAATTCAAACTCTTGTTCGCTACTAAGCTACCACTAAGCTACTGGGGGGATTTCCCAGAATACAGTACTACGTGAATGTCTTATCTTTATTATAAGACTTCTTTTGGTGGGTCTTTGTGGTTAAGAATCTTATGATTTTTAAATGCCACGTGGTTGGCTGATTGCAATGAAATATGTTTTTTTGTAATTACAGCATATTACCACCTGTTTGCAAAAGATGTCATAACCGCATAACGCGCCATACAACCCCAATCAGAATCTGAATGTAATTAAAATTAAATAAATACACTGTTTTTTTTACATTGCCTTATATTTTTATTTAATTGCCGATAGTATGAGTATACACTGAGATAGTTTATGTCTTTATTTCTGCATTCTAGGCCTGCAACACATTTATAAAAAAGTTGGGACAGTAATGATGTCGTTACTTTTTGCTACAAATATTTTGGCACAAAGTGAGCAAGTGTTGTATTTGTTATTTTGTCCCATTCTCCCTGTCTTGTTGTAAAATGTATGGGCATCCCTGGAAAAGATAACATCTTTAAGGCAGCATATGTTGCTATAAGATCTCAATGTACTTTTTCATGGGCATTCAGCTTGAATGGCCTTGGCCTTTATGCAAAAAAACTGGAACTAAAAACTGGAAATCCTCTAGCTTCATTTCTCCTGAATTTCTCCTGCTTTTGTACCAAATCATGATTTCGATCACCTGTTGACATTACCTGCTTGAAATCACAACATTATTCAATTATTTATTATTTAATTATTATTTATTAATAGTTTTTTGAATATGTTGCATGTCTGGATACATGATATTCAATAATTCAGTTTCTTCTTTTGGTCCTGAGACATTGTCTGAAACAGAACAGAGTCAGGGCAAATGTATACATGGCCATGCTTTTAAACATCTACAATTATATTAGTCTACAAGTATAATGTCAATAGTCTGGCTTTGGTATATAGATGATGTGACTGATATTTGTGGTTGAAGACAATTTTTTTTGTGTGAATGGGATCATGAACTGTTGTGAGGGTTCTGAGCTACTGCATATCCTACACTAGCAGCAAAGTTTCTAAAGAAAGCAAAATTTGCAGCTTTGCTTTGAAGTCTCTCCTTACCACCTCAATCAACTGATGACTTCACAGGAAGGCAGAAAAAGCCGGACTCACTATGTAGCAAATTCACTAAAGCAAGAATACCGACATGGGCTGTCATTAAAGACTGCATTAGACCTAATGTTTCTGCCATGTGGGCTGGGTTTTAACCACAGGATACATGGAAAATAATTAAAACTCAGTCTGTTGAACTATATAACAGATATAACTGCATGCCCTGTTTAATTACAGATTAAAGGTCAGTTTAGTAATTTAAAACCAGTGATTTAGACAATATGCCTCTAATTAAGGCACTGATTAACAACATTACAAACTGCAAAGTCTATATGCACTTTCCCTTTAGATTTATTATGAATTATTAATATGGGCTTCTTTTTGGTTGAATGGTTGTATATCACTCAGTGAAGATGTTGAAAATTCTGTTCTTTAACATGTGAGCATTGACTTAATGTTTAAGAGTATCATCCGTTGCTCTATTGTTTTTTTTTGTTGATTTTTTTTTGGTTACAGAAACATAGTCATAGAAAAGAAGAGACCTGACCTCCTTGTAATTCAATTTTGCAGTTAGGAAAAAAAAGTGAAATGGAACAATACATAGACGCTGAATTTACATTAAGGAGTGCAGCAACATGGACTGCAAATAATATGCAAAGAAAAGTTTCAGTTCAAATTCATTTAGGATGATGTAAATGGATAATATGGAAGTCATGTTTGCCTCGTCTGTCTTTAGGAAAAGTTGTTGTAACTGTTGTGAACTGTTATGGTATCAGGTCAAGGTAATCCAGCTAGTTTTAGGTTTTAAGGTTCTACGCTATGTGGCCATTTATATCTATAGGATATCCCTTATATCAACTCAAGAGGACTCGGAAAAAAGCCTATTGTTTATGCTGTGCAAACTAAAGATGATATTGTTTTAACCCGCGTCATGTCCAGCATTTCTGATGACTTACTGACCCAGCATCCTTCAGTACTGGCTCCCAGTACACTCACATTTTGTAATCAATATCAGTTAGATAACATCAGCTCTCTGTAGTTCACATGACTGGACACAATATACTATTTTAGAACATTACTGACATCACTGGTATGAGCAATTTATGATGCTGAAACGCATTACTTCCTGTCCATAGGTCATTGTATGCCTTTGTACAATAGGTTGGATTAGGAATAACTTCGTGGTCCCTCCCTCTATTTCCTCCATCCAAATTAGTAATGTAGCAGATTATTAACTGTCAAACATTACTATTATTTCTATGATTATTATTATTATTATTATTTTAATTATTATTATTATTATTAGTAGTAGTAGTAGTAATAATATACAGTGCCAACAGTGTGTTATAGATATTAATGTCAGTGCATCTGGGTTATTTAGTAATAATAAGTCCTATACTATACGCTGCAAATCATTTTTTATTCATAAAGGGACAAACAGCTAATTGTGCTAGAAAATACAGTTATATTTCAGTCAAATTACTGTTATGATCGTAATTGAGGGAAAATTGACTAGACAACAGTTGGTGAACCATGTGAAGTTTAATTCAAAATATACTTTACTTTGATTACACACTTATCCTTTAAGAAGAGACATGTCTTGTCTGCTGGGTGTAAAAAGATTAGGAAGAAAAGGAGCAGCTTTGAACACAATTACTACCAACAACATGCTGCACAAGGCCATAATAATAAGTTTAGCACCTGTGTCAACAGGCTCTATGCTTATACCTACTGGCTGTACCTGACAGACTGTCCTGTCAAGTCAAGTGCAGCATGGCTGCAATTATCCACTGAGGTTTATCTGATGGAAAAGTTCATTGCCATCTGAGTCTGTTGCATGCGTCAAGTACACACAAAGTGCTGGATGAATTTGTTGGCTTTTTTGGTTTTACACAGACATAGGACCACCAGGCTCTCTGTTGTTTGCTTTCATATTTTTTTTTTTATTTGTTGGCTTGTTTGTCTTCGATACCCTTTCATTACTTTATGCACTCCCTAGCAGGTTCCATTGTGCCTTTAGAAACTACATAAAATGATTCTCTTGAATGACGAGTAATGTTTGAACTTATGTCAATAACAATATATACAATTTACAATACAATATAAAATTTATACTGCAGCATTAAATTCTTACTTTACAGAAATTATGGAGTCTAGAATAAGCTATACAAATAGGTCCAGATCTTTGGACTGATTGAGAATTGACAGAGATCTTTATATTTGACATTTTAAAGTTAACTGTCGGATTGTCATACACTGAAGAATTACCCATCATCCAAGAGGATCATTTTCCATAGCTTCTAAAGGTGTTATGGAACTTGCTAGGGAGTGTAAGAAATAAGGAAAAACAACCTTAAATACCTTGATGTTAGCATGTGTGGTCTATGGCTTCATGGTTGAGCTGTTGTTGCTGCAAGACATTCACAATTATCACCAATTAAAGCTGACCAAGGCAGTTCAAGCTGGATAGATATTTAATGAGATTACTTGTTGGAACAGTGCCAAGTAAAACAAAAAACCCCCAATTGTGACTCTCTTCTCTCTTCTACTGTTGCTAGAATTAGCTGCTAGCAGTCATACCTCAGTGGTTTCTGCACAACACTGCCAATTTTTAGGATTAGGGTTAGTTCTTTTGAATTTCTACCATTTTTCAATCAACACCTATTAAATTGCCTATTAATAGTTATACTAATCAACAGTAATTTACGACACGACTCCGTGTGATGTATGCAATGTAAAGACTTTTCTGAACAATCACCAGTGGTGCCTTGCCAGTCGCCATTTTGCCACCGCAAGTCAAATCCACAGCTGTAGAGTAAATGCCTGCGATAAACGGTCACCAAACAGTGGACAGCAAACCATTCATATGACTCATACACATCCATTACACTAAGTCTGCTTCATGTTAAATACTCAGTTTTAGCATTTCCTATAAGTGTTGTTTTAAATCAGTTTCAACCCACAGGCTACATTTTTGATTCTGACAATCTGGATTTCAGCACACACTTGTGAGTTCTTTAGCTTGTAGTGGGGAGGCATCACGACTCCAGAGACACGACTGCCTGCTGTGGAGTTTGAATGCTTGACCCAAGTCATTGTGGAGTACTCCACTTCCCTCTCACAGTATAAAGATATGGTGTCAAGGTCAACTGGTGTATCTAAAGGGCAAAAACAATACACATTCTACTGTATTGAGATATAAAACGTGAAAAAATGGTACTGGTATCAGTAACCTTGAATAATACAATGGATGAACATAATGATTTATGCAAAAGGAAATAAAAATACCTAATGCCTTGATAAGATGTCCAAAGAGCCATTTTAGGAGAGATCTGCCATAACCTATAATAACCTTGGAAAGTGGATTTAGCATAGAAATGTTTGACAAGAAGGTCTAAAGAGTGATTAGAACACCAGAATAAAGTCAATTTGGAATCATCATTCTGAAAGCAAATCCACTTGTTTTTAGTTCATTGGCAAAGTAAAAGGCCTTTTTGTACAGTGGTGTAGATATCAGGTGTTGTTTCTTAAATTTAGAACAATTGTATTTTGCAACACAAATCATAAATAGGACAGCTGAGCGCCTCTGCCTTTCAGAATTAGTGCAACAAAACCCTCATTTATACTGACAGAATACACACTACAAACTTTAAATGGGTTTGCTGATGGTAAGCAGAATGTATACATTTATACAATAATGACTTAATTCATGGCATTCAATACTCTAATTAATGGTAATTTAATCTACTAAAAAGTGTTTAGTTAAATAATGACAGGATAGTACTAATGTATTAATGATGTTTGTAGTGAGAAGATCTACAGTGCTTAACACATGATTTAGGTGTGGGGCAAATGTAATATTTAAAGTGAATTACTAAAAGGAGACATTTCACTGATCCATGGAAGTCTAATTTGTTTCTCGGAGCATCTGATTAGACACTGAACTGCTGTGATTATAATCCAAGCCTTCTGTGTTTTCTCAGCTGAAATTCAGTGGAATCTAGCTACAGGCTAGTAATTAGCCATCCTCTCCCCTATAATAGCAAAATCATGGCCCTGCTATGCCATGGATGTTCCTGGCAATACTACCTCATAGAAGTTACCATTTGTCTCCAGGCAGTTTGCCTCTTCTGTTGCTTTACTTCGAATAGCTTTCTTCTTAGTTTGACTGGAATACTTTTACTTGCAGAGTGACATTACATATAAGGCTGGAACATTGTAATTGTAATTGTAATTGGAATTTTAGCTTTATGTGTTCATATGTTTTTCTTTTTTGTTCATATTGTTTATTTACCTGTCAATTTCAGCATCAGTGGCTACAGACAGACACAAGGTTACATTGATACACAATATAAATATCCAATTTTTAAAGTTACAATCTGTTCCAGTACACAACTGCCAATCCAGAGTCTGATACAGTTTTGTACTTTAATTTTATGATTATTGTTATTGATACTGTAGGTTTTTGTATTCTTTGCATTTTAGTGCCTTTTTTCTTATTAATTCCACATAAATGAGAAAAGAATGTGCCAAATATTTAGATATAAAAAATAACTTTCAAAGTAAACATGTTACATTAAGCTTTTTCCCCATTAAAATAGTAGAAATGAAAAGCTTAAAGTGGCATAATGTTCTAAAGTTGTGACCTATAAACAACCAAACTTATCTCAATTACTATTGATCATAAGTAAACTTCACTGCTGAAATGACTAACATGATAAGTAAGAGAGGTTTAGATCGGAAGTAAAAAGCACAACATCAAAATTATTACTTTAATTTTCAATCACATGCTCCTAATTTTAAGCAGTAGAGATTATTTATCAATAGTAGTTTTTTAGTAGTAAGAAAGTTTGCTTTTGCTAGGTCATTACCCTAACGTATTTAAGTAATGTGCTTCAGATGCTTTGCCATTTTAGAGGTTTCAGCTTTCCACAAATACTGCATTTACCATTTTCTTTGAAAGTGGAACAAAACTTTTGTGAGAATTTTAGCTTTTTTGTGGGATTGTCCCTTAATGCTATAACAAAGCATAACCAAAACATAACCATGTGATGACATGTGTGATCACATGAGACACCGGTCATGGTAGGTTATTAGGGATCGATAAGTTGAATCGAAATTGGAATTTTTTTAACCACCTATCTGTTAAGAAATTACATTTTACTTAAACCACCAGCCAATACTATTTTCTTTGCAGACTGAAGTACAGGTATGCACGCACGCATGCACCCACACATAGACCCACAGATCGGCCAATTTAGAATGACCAATTAATGTAAATGTCAGTGTCTCTTGACTGTGAAAAGAAATCAGAAAAAAATGGATAAACTCACACAAAAAGGACACAGGCCACTATATCTGGGACCAAACCCTTGACTCTTTTGCCTGTGTGTTTGTACTGTATTTATGTGTGTATGCATGCGTTTTCCATCCCCCTTAAAATAAATATGTACAAAGTCTTACAATTAGCCATGGTTTTAGACCAGTCAGCAACCAGGAACAAATATCCGTTTGGTCTTTGCCACTACAAACAGTGGCTGTGACAGGTTTTTTTTCTTGTAGCAGTTACTCTGTGCTCATTAAGGGATCAGACATTTTTGTTTAAACAGATCTGGAATTGTGTCTGTGTCTATGCCCTATAAAGTAGTTAGTATGTAGAATCTTGGTGCAAATTTTATTATTGATGCTCCTCATTTGTTACAAAAAAAAGTAACTCTGGTCTACTTTATGGTCACTTATTTAAATACTTTCCATACATCATAGGGCATTTTCCATTGCAGCTCCTTCCCTCTGGAATCTCTCCTCAAAATCCATGTTTTCTAATTAGGTTGTTTGGGTATGTGAAATGCGCTTTATAAATAAGAGTTTGTTGTTGCTGCTTTTTCATTGCCTAATTGAAAATGCTCTTTAAGAAGTTAAATTTAGCACAAGTTTAATAGACAAATCACCAGTTAACATAAAATATATCACAGTAAGCTGTAGCTCATAACATTAATAAAAAGGCAAATTTAATAACTACCAGAAGTAGCCTATAAAGCTTAAGATGAAAAATGTATCTATTTTTCTTTACATTATTACCTTATATTGAACATTGTAATGGATAATGAGTCATCAAATTAACGAGTGGTTAACCAGTTGTGCAAATGTTTTCCATTAAAAACATGTACTTCACTATTAGCTAAAAATGTTTCGTTCAAGGTTTTGCTCAGCATTTAATTATCATTTCAGTTTAATTTTGAATTACTCTTAATGTGTCCCTTAAATTATGTCTGAGCCATTCATTAGGAAACAGACTAACTTCATTTACACTAATAAAACCAGTCATTTCTTAATAGTAAACCAAAATATATTTTAAAGCATGGATATTGTGTGTATTTTACACTGAACAAAACTATAACCGCAACACTTGTTTTTGCTCCAATTTTTTGACTTTGTCTATGTACATACATGGCCCTTTTCACTCAAATATTGTTCACAAATTTGTCTAAATCTTTGTCATCGAGCACTTCTCCTTTGTCGAGATAATCCATCCACTTCACAGGTGTAACATATCAAGATGCTGATTAGACAGCATGATTATTGCACAAGTGTACCTTAGGCTAGTCACAATAAAAAGGCCTCTTGCACTTCAGACAACTTAGGAGCTCAGTGATGCCCTGGCCCAGATCTGGTAGGATATCTCTCAGGACACCATCCATTGTCTCATTAGAAGCATGTAAAGACAAACTTCGAAGTACCATTTTGAGTTGCTGTAATGGAATTACAGCTAAATGGACTAGTCAGCTGCATCATTTTTCACTTTTATTTTTGCAATGTCTTTAAATTTTACCCTCAACATTTCCATCAATCATATCACAAAATATATTCTGCATGTTTTTTCCCCATTGAGATTGTTTTTTCCTTTAAATTTTTTCAGCAGTGTACAATTAAAGGGCAAGCCTTTACATGGTAATTTTTTTAAATTAGTTTACCACTTTACTAACCTGAATCCATGCCCATATCATTTACATTTTTACTTTCAGAAATACCAGTAGGGTTTCATTTCTGTTGTATTTTATCTACTATTTAGTACAATTTATTCAGCTTGCATTGTGGAGCCAAAATAATTGTTATGAAATATTAAGAACTGCCAAATGGTGTAAATGGTTTTCATGTAAAATTAAATAAGGGTAACATTTAAGAAGGGTTTTATTTTCCATGTATAGTGTAATACTCTAAGCTACAGCTTCTACAGGAGGTCAAATACAACTTTTTCTCAATGTTTTGTATAAGTTTAGTAATGCCTCAAGAAAGCATTTTTCTTCTGCGCACTTTCTAGTTGTCAAACTCTCACTTGCATGACACTGATACGCATGTGGAATTTACAAGAAATAAAATGGTAATTTAAGAAATAGTACATCATTTGAATTCTCTATTTACATCATTTGAATTCTCAATTCTTTAATGGTGATAATACATTGTGTGTGAACAACATACAAGACCCTCCTTGCCTCCTTCTTGGCAGGAACCACCTCAAAACCTGGAAACCTGTAGTTAAAGGCTTCTGATTCCCATGCTCCCATTCTGCCTCACCAACTCCCACGAATGTTTCTACTGCCACAAGACTTAGTCATTTGGAAGGATCCTAGACAGCACACTTCTGTTAAGAAGGTCAGCACTGTAACTGAATGCTCACCTCTGCCACCAGCTTCTGAAGCAGCATTACAAGCATTACCTTTACTGGCTTTGTGTCTCCAAATGCAGATGACACGAGAAGCCCTGTTCAAATCTTGCAAAATACTACTGAACACTCTACAGTTTTCTGTCAGATCATTAGTGGCGATTCACTTGTGTACCTCAGTGTTATGTGTATTTACAAACAAAAGCATTGTCTGATTTTGCTCAATTCACTGTTTGTTCACAGTTACTAGTCAGTGGTACTTCTGTAATTTTGGGGAATTACCTAACTGGTAGCAAGTTATGCACTCATTGTGACATGTCCCGTTCCTAGTAGTGTAGTAGTCTCTAGAGAGCAGCACCCTACTGTCTTCCCTGCTTGTGTTGCATAAACAAGTGAAATTTAATAAGGACGTTGGTCTGATAAATCATTTTTGTGGGCAGATGACCCTGAGTGTGAAAGCAGTTGTGAAATAATAACCAGACTGGTCTGTAGGTCAAATGCACCATGAATGATAAGGCTGATTCGAAAGATTGGGAGGAGAAACTACCCCTTGAACTGTTCGCTGTTTGGGATGTTATGCAAGAACTAAAATAGGGGCACGAACCAAAAATGCGTTTGAACATTCATTCTAGGAGACCTTAAAACGCTGCAGAAAGAGTGACTATCACCTGCTCCACTGTCACTAATCCAGCCAGTGTTTCCAATTATATTTGTTTATTTGCCCAATGTGCTACTTGCCTTAACTTGCCTTAAAATTGAATGCCACTGTTGTCAACCTCCTCAGTACAACATTGTTGCAATTACACACATATAACTTGATACAGTTCATGCCTAAAATTAAGAAATAAATTATTCTAGTCTTTAACACATTGCATGTTTGCTTATATTTGTATATATAATTTAAACCAATGTATTTAATACCAATTAAAAGGTACATCAGAAAAGTATATGGAGCATGAAGATTGGTGTGTGGAGTATTGCCCCAACAAATGATCACCTGACGCAGGGCTAGATTGGAACCAGTTCAAAAGCAACTCAACCAGCCACTCAACCAAACCTCTGCCAGTGACCTCACCCACTCTTAGCTGGATGCAATTCAAGTCTATGGTTTGAAAAAAAGAAAATATTCAGAAGTTTTTGATGACATACAATAAATGGCATATGATAGTTGGTTAGAGCTGAAAAAAAATCCAACACTAATTAGCACAGATGTTAGATTAAAAAATGGTCAGTTGACAAAGTATTTGTATTTCTCCTTGAGCCAACTTACTGAAGTAGATTAAACCATGTCGTACATAAAAACAAGTGGTTATTTACTGCAATTTAAAAGTATCTATACAAACAATAAAGAGGGATATTAAAAATTGACATGTAATTTACTTTTTAGCAGCACCCCTTTTTACGTGTCCATGCACAAAACTTTTTGTTCAATAATATTTTTAATATTCTTAGTTGTCT
The DNA here is from genome assembly GCA_033117975.1 of Parotocinclus spilosoma. Lineage (NCBI taxonomy): Eukaryota > Metazoa > Chordata > Actinopteri > Siluriformes > Loricariidae > Parotocinclus > Parotocinclus spilosoma. The sequence goes on along the minus strand of JAVSBV010084969.1, from coordinate 10,227 downwards.
TGCATGTACAAGTGTGTTTGAGATAAACTCATAGAATTTTAAACAAATTCAAATCTGTATTTAGTAACACCGATTTCAAACTTTAAAATATAATTTCGTTTAATTAGTTAAAAGTTGATTTTGAGCTATGCTCTGAATTATTGTTTTTTTTTAAATAGTTAAAGATGTTTATATTATTTTTTGTAATATCTTTGTAATATCTTTTGTTTGTCTGTGTTTTTCATGGAACATTGCTTTACGAATACAGGGGACTACGTGCGCAGGTTCCTCTAATCAATTCCATCAATTAAATGTTTAGTGTCTATATAATTAATTAATCCAAGCAGAATTAGTATTTTTGTATCAAAATACATGATTACATACCATATTTCAATAATTATGTTATTTATTTATCCAACTCAAACTCTTTCTTTAAAAGTACAGACTTCATGCAGAATGTCCTTTGAATACTCAAACACAGAGCTACCAGACCCTTTAAAGTCTGTGAATCTCTAGATATGTATGACATGGTCATAATCAATCTACGACTAAGAATTATTGAACAAACAAAGACTACCACCACACCTACAACCACTACTAGTATACTAGCCAAACTTTCCTGTAGATCATTGGTCGAGATTAGTTTGTTTTGCCTAATTGACCAATGTGTCAGCAGTTCCAGTAAAGTATTACCTTCCATATATCATCAGTTGAAAATTTAATTTTGGCCAGTTGAACTTGTAAGCATAAATTGTAAAACATCATTTCAGGCAATTCTCTGGTTTGTTGACAGTCATTTATCTTTATTTTTAAAACTTCAGTCATTTGCTTTGAGGAGCAAACAGTCACTTGCTGTTGAGTGTAAGCAAGACACCTGGAGAGGCTTGAAGGGTCACAGATGGTATTAATCCCTGGAATTGTCAACACCTGGTTAAGATTAGGGAATAACGTTCAATGAAGTTTTGATCCCTTTCAAAAAACAGTAATGCATTTTTTGGAATGTTATGCGGAACCAGTTATTGCTACTATCAGCAAATAGTTTAAGTAATGGCACATTTTATTATCATTCCCTGCAAAAGTTATGTTTATTTTATATAGAATAACAACATGAAAATTTATCATATTGCTTATGGCTATATATCTAAATTAAATAAAACACAATCATAGGGATTTAATGAACACAATATTTATTTGTCCTTGTCCATTTTAATAATTGCATTCAAACACATTAATTAAAAAAATTCTGTGGCAATATATCTGTGACTATTATAGCCTGCCCCATGTGTATGACTACAATGCCATGTACAGCTGTGAAAACAGTTGAAATCAGTTGTTACCAGACAAATAAACATGGTCAACCTTTGACCACAAAAGATCCACTTTTTACAATTTAAGTTGATTTAACCTAAGACAGTGATCATTGGTTTTAACGGTGCTGAGTGATTGTTTTCTTTTAATTTGCAGATGCTCCATCTGTTCCCCACATTCCCCTTTGGATACCTGTTTCTAATTTGTCCATCTTAGCACTTTTATAATAATACCTTTGATTGAAGCTTTTTAAATGATTGCCATAACTGTAGATATGGGAATTTTCATGGGTAGCTTTATAGCCATCTCCTGACTTGTGAATGTCAAAACAGTTTTTTTCATATTTAAAATGTGTGTACACACATGCTCATGGATTTTAGTTTGAACATTCCTAGACACACAAAGTTTTACAGTTTGTTCATAATTCTTATTTTTATTTATTGATTAAACAATACCTACAGTTAAATGTGTAACATTAGATAAAAATGTCATCAACTTGAATATCTTAGAAAAATAAAAACAAGTTTGAGGGTGGAGCACATGGCAAATTATAGTAGTGTGGCAGCGCCACTTAGTAGTGTGGCAGAGCCATATGGGGTCTGAGGCTGCAGCGCTAACCACCGAAACCCCGAGTTTGCATCCACAGAACTCCATGTGATTAAAAAATCTAAAAGCATATCTGTATTTGCCAATGCTTTAGCAAGGAGAAGAAAGGGAAAGTGGAGGTTCAGGAGAAGTTGCTCTGTTAATCTCAGTATTCCCTGCACTGCATTAACATATAAAGCAATGTAGCGTTGGGACTATAGATGGTGATTTTGTTATTTAGGAGCCACAGGTGCTTGAGTGTACTTGATAACTCCCAAATTAAAATAAGAGTTTGAAAGTTGAGAACTGGTACTCATAAATCTCAGAGCAAGAATAATCATAATTTTTTTTTTACTTTAGGATATGGGTTCTTGAGTTGCAAGTTTGACTCTGCTTCAGTCTGCTCTCAAAGTTAAACTGCACCTGCAATTGATTTGAAATACTTAGTCTAAATGATTAGCCTCTGGGGTTGTGAACAGTCTTGGCTACTTAAACTATTTATCATTGAGTGTGTAAGTAAGAGAGAAAGAGAGAGAACTAGAAGTTCCAAGATTTAGGGTCTTTTCCTGAAAGGTTTCTAAAAAAATGGATTTGAAACTATAGTGTTTACTCTTCTAATAACCATGAAGTGAGCTTTAGTATTCATTGTGACAGGTAACTGCTGTCCTTTTTAAGACCTTTCCGCATAGTATGAGAGTAAGATCAGCATACAATTTTATATTTATTTATACAAGATAAAACATATAAAAAAAACATGATAGAATAAATATGATTAAAAAAAATTAGAGCATTTTTTGCCTTAATACCTGTACTTTTCAGCATATTTTAAACATATAACTTGATACATTGTCTAATTATGAATACAAATAATTGTCAATCATAGAAAAATCATAGATTTTTATCCTAATTGTATATGTAGAACCGCGTATTTGTGCACTTGTATCATTTAATCAGATAACAGTTGTACAAGTAACATGCATAACAATGCATTTCAACTTAATATTATTAATTATAATTTTCTTTACATAACTTTGTTCCTTGTACAAGCATGAATGCTTTGTTTTTTCAGATGTTGCTGAAATCCTGCAAACTTTCAGTATTATAAAGATGGACAGTTCTTAAATAACGTGATTAAATACAGCAAAATCAAACCTCAAATATTGTATTAGTGGTGACTGGTGGTTTTTAAAGCCATGTTTATTATTAGATTTATACAGAAGTGGATAAAAGTTTACAAACCTTTTAGAATTTATGCTTCTGTATTGGTTCAATGCTAAAATGAATGTAAGTGCCGGCAGTGTTTGGGTGGCTTGGTGGGTAGTAATGCTGCCTCACAGCAAGAAGGATCCTCGGTTCAATCCTGGATAAAGTGGACTGGGTCCTTTAGGTGTGAATTTTGCATGTTCTCCCTGTGTCTGCATGGGTTTACTCCGGTTTCTTCCCACAGTCAAAAGACATATGTGTTAGGTTAATTGATCACTTTAAATTGGCATTGTCTTTTGTGTGTATAACTAGTTCTAATGTAGCATTGTGTGTAGATATAACCTTGAGTGTGTCGCTGAAATGGCCATTAAGGTTGAAAGCGACTTTAAATATACAATATCTAAATAAACAAACAAAAAACCCACAGTGTTTGTCAATATTAACTGGAGTTTGAGGATTTTAAATCACTAAAGGAAGTAATTTAACTCTGACTTGTCCGTTGCTTAAGATGAGCATTAGAGTTTTCTGTAAGACAGCTGCTGATAACCTGCATATGGAGACATCAGTATTATTTCAGTGAGATGGCTGGTAAGTTATTCAGAAACAAATTAGTTTCAGTCAGTTACTGGGACACCAACACTTTCATTCCTGTAATGTAAACGTGCACAAATCAATTTTGCACAGATATCTTGCCTCACATATGCACTTCAAAATGCCCACACTAGCCACTTTTTATGAATGCATTACAAAAAGAATGTTAATCAATGCATCAAGTCTTTAATTCATTTACATAATGAGTTAACAATATATAAGTAGTTAACATCTGTCTTTACTTATATTATGATACAATATTCATGTCACTCATTCGATTAGTAATGTATATTTAAGTATTAGTTCTTGCATTAATTTATTATTAATAAACTTTTTGTTAAGTTTTATTGTATGTTAGTTATGTACCAGTATTGTAAAGTGTTACCTATAACATAATAGCAAATGACTAAAAACAGGCAAAGGGCATCTGGGAATATCTTGGGAATACATGCCTCAACTCCATATGCATTCATGTGTGAAACTCAATGCCCCTACAGGACCATATGGTATTACAAGGACTTGGAATATACAAGATCGTTTTATGTTTAATTTAAAATGTTCTTTTCCCGCATTTCCGTGGCTAATTTGGTATCTTGGCAGGGGAGAAGTGCAGAAAAGAGGGTTGTAATTTTAGTTAAACCATGCCATAGACCAGCTAGGTCATTCACTATTAATTTGCCTTAAAAAGCTATTGGGCTCAATGCATGATTGCTGAGTAGTTCACCAGAAAATTGTTACCTTCAGATCATCTCCAGATGTTTGGTGTATATAATTATCAGTTTGACTTTAGATGAAGATGACGTTTCCATTTGCATTTATTTATTTGGCACAGACTGGAGAGAAGCAAGTGTAACAGCAGGGAAAGCTGCATTTGGATTGAAGTAAATAGTAATACTAGGTTTAGTAGTGCCACACAATTTAAATTATACTTGAAGTTGATACAATCTAAAACACATTCATTAGAATAACATTAACAGCAATGGTAGGGACTAAGAACAATATAGGTTTATCTAAAACACACACACACACACACACACACACACACACACACACACACACACACACACACACAGTGGGTATTTGTTGATTGCCTCTGCTATTAGAATCAGCACAGAAAATCAAGGGGGTTTACTGCACCATTGTGGAATCAAAGTGAAGTGTGTCAGATGGTTGATTCATCAAACGGCATTTTTTCACAGACTAATTTGAGAAATGGGTAGGTTGGACTTTGATAGGAAACTGTAAATAAGTATGTGAACCTCAGGGGTCTCAAGGTTTCCAGTGAGTCATGTTTGTGTACAATGGCAATATATACACTGCTCACAAAATTAGAAGTACAGTATATATAGTATATAACAGTATATATATACAGAGTGTGCCAAAAGTCACAGGACACGTCATTGCTGCCTCATGGACTTTTCGCAAAGGCGGCAAAAACCATTGGTAGCGGTTTTCAGACGTCCACTAATTGGCTTGTGGTCCACAGTCCCGGTTTCTCAGAAATTGGCTATGAGGGATACACCAGTGCTGTGTGACTTTGGTGATCTTTCTGGGTGTCGGTGAGGTGGCAGCTGCATTCTTCAGGAAAAAAACGTATTATTATTTATATCTTACATTTGCTCCTTTTCCTTTTGAGTAGCTTCATTACATTCCCACTGACTGTATAACTGATATACTGCATATTCAAATACCCCCTTATTTAACTGAGCTTCTACTCTGCCCTTCTGTCTTCCTCGTCTCAGTGTGAGTTTACTCCAGGTGGTCCGATTTTCTCTTACTGTTCAAATACATATATTTGGTTAACTTATTATGCCAAATTATCCCAATCTGAGTATGTAGGACTGAATTTAATGTAACCATGTGTATTGATAGAATTTTCATATTAACCAAAAAACAAATAAACTCATGTAGTGTAATGTCCTAATCAGCAGCACACACACACATACACATGCACGCACGCATGCACACACGCACACACACACAAACACTCAAGGACACTAAACAGTTCTTTATAATTACAAAGGTTTTCAGCACTTAGTTCATTAACTATCCCAGGACATGTCTAACCCACATAAAACAGTCTCAAAGGTTCAGATGTGGTTTGCAGTGGATTGATCATCTTTTGGTCTAAATACATCACAGCTGGAGTCCCAAACATTTGTATGTGGTTTTGTATGTAGTCAGCATTTGGACTACCTAATGCTGACCACTTATTGTATTGATGAAAAAACTGCAAACATAAACCCCGAAAAATGTATAAAAACTTCATATAACCATTATAGAAAAAAAACATTGTGAAAGTGAATAATCAGGGTCAGAACAGGCAGTGCGTAGTGCAAGAGTATACACAAGAGTATGCAAGTGAAGGCGAGCCAAAGCAATCAATATGGAGTAAGGTTTAGAAAGAGCACCAAAGCATCAAAGCATAATGCAAAACAAGATATTAAAGCAAACTCCCAAATTATATTTAAGCGAACATACATCATGAAGCACGGCATTAGCCAACAATTCCACATGCAGCATGCAAAACAGATTGTTGATGCACACATGACATCAGTAGTATCTGACACTCTAAGACTCATATATCATGCCCACACAGAAAAGGCACAAACACAGTAATTGAAATGACCCAAGCACATGTCTTAACACTCAGTGTAGCTGTAGTTACTGTCAAAACAGACAATTATTTATTATATCTCACATGTTTAATCAGCCTGAGATTGTCAAAGCTTGTCAAACCATTTATGAATAACCTTACCACTGTGGAAGGGCATATTATCCCGATCAGGACACAGTGATGACAGACTGCAAATTGAACTGTGATTTATCAGGTAAGAGGACAGTTCACCATTCATCACAGGTCTAATGACGATGTTCATCAGCCCACCTTCTACGGTTTCTATGGTGTTCAGCAGATAAGAGAATGCATACCATTGGTTGCCGGGCATGCAGTCCAACATGATGGAGCCGATTTTGCATAGTCTGGGTAAATATCTGTCATCCAATGGCAGCAAGAAACTGTCCCTGCAACTCTGCAATGCAATGCTGCACCTGCTCCTTCTTGCCATTAGTCTTCTTCCCTAGTCTTCTTTTTACTGCTACAGTTAATTAAAAGCGATTCCAGTGCTGTTGCCACTGGTTTGACCAGCTTCAAGACGTCTTCTGACTCTTAAAATTTGTTTTTGCATCTCATTTGCACTATACAACTTTCTTGGATTTGTCATTTCCTTGTCTAATGTTTTTTTTTAATAAAAAATATCAAATGCTTATTTTTTAAATATCCCCTCATTTTTGTGAGTAGTGTATAAAACAGTTAATGTGATATATTTATCTTGAGTTACTATCTTGGGTTCATAGGACGAAATAATAGTCAAAGTAAATGTAAGACACACATCACCTTTGAATTGCACTTTCCATACTACCCCAGCTTTTCTGATTTGGGGTTGTAACACAACAAATGTTAATTGTTTGATTGTCTCATGGCCCTTGTTTTGCCTTGGTCATTTTAGTAACCATTTTTATGTTAGTCACCAGCCACAGTTTAGAATCTATAAAATATATTAATCTTTAAATTTCATTGTGCTCAGTATTGTATTAGTATTGTACATTGTGTCCAAGGTTGTTGGTTGCTTTTTGGTTAACAGTCCAACTAATCAGAAGTCAGGCACATTAACCATCTAATCAGATGGCTTTCTGCCAAACTGAAACATAACCAACTCAGCTCAACTCTACGTCACGCCGCATATTGCATTCCACAATATCGGATGAATATGTATCCACAGGGTAAAGTCCATGCCCCCAACTGATCACTGATGAGTGATGAAATGACTGATGAAATATGCCCATGCACACCTTACTCCAGGGATAAAATTAAGGCAGCCAGCAATTTCCCTACACAGCACTTGTTTTAAAATATTAAATATTGTCAGCAGATTTAAAGCATTGTCTGTATTTAAAGCATTTAGCTGCATGTCACTGCTTTCAGTATAAAAAAAACTTTTAAATAACCTGTTGGGAAGTTAGACAGCTATTTTACCAACACATTGTTACTGGGATTCTCTCAAGCTTAGCAATTGCACTGATATGGAATTTATTGCCACTTGTACTTCACAACACATCTCCAGACCCTATTAGCCTATTCTAAATAAGATTATGTTGACTTTTATGAACATCAGTCAGTATCAAACTGTCAAATTGTTTATTTATGTCACTGTGTGTCTAAGCAAGATCTGAATGAGGTGCCAATTCATCACAGAGCTGTCAGAGGTTGCTGTTGAAATGCTGGGGGATGCTCCTCTGATGGGCCTCCCCAACTAAGCCAAAAGGCCCTTCTGGGATTTCAAACCTCAAGACTGCTGTGGAGGTTTAAGGCTATTTTAGCACCTTCTGTAAGATAATTCCATCATTAATTTTTCTTTGTGATGTAGATGATCTTGTTTTTGTGTATGTGGAATTAGCATCTGGATTATTTATAAATTATATGTTTGGAAATCTATCCACATAGCTCATTAAACCATATATAGTCCAACAAGTACAGTACAGAGACAGAGCTTCCCAAAAATTCCATTGGTTACACTGGCTAGCCTGCCCCTCAAATTTAATTCATTACAGCTTCAAATTCATGTTCAGCTCTTTATATTCCAGCAACAGGAACAGAAACGTTTAAAGCCTCATAAAGCATTACACTGAAACCTGAAATAAATCACTTGTCCCTTTAAAATATCACAACGGTCAACACAAACTGATTATCATCTTTGTAGATGTGCAACTTCTTAGGAGCAAACAAACAAGTTCTGGAACCATTCATATTATTCTGTAATTCACATCAGTAGGTGTCATATATTGTGCATTACCTGTGTCTACATTACTACATTACCATGCACCCAAGCCTTAAAAAGCCTGCTTTGATAGGAAAAAATGCTATGGCACTCATCACCAGAGCCATCACGGGGTGACCACTGGGACTGAGTTACCAGGACCTCAACTGCTGGGTTGGCCCTTAAGGAGTCAGGAATTGTATTGCGCTGCTTGTGTAAAGGGCCCATAATTTGGTGCTACTTCCCTGCTCACCACAGTGATCTAAATGTTTATCCATCCTTCGAGTTTCCCTTTCCCAAAACCAGCATCATAAAGTTTGATTTGAAGTTCCACTGATGCTTCAGTTTCACTTTTCAGCTCAATGACAGTCAATCATCCGTCAATTGTCACATTTACAGAAATCCAAATGTGCTCTCAACAACTAGCAAACAGTCCAGGTAGGTTCATATAACTGCCACTTCCTAATTATGTTTAAGCTTCCATATATGTGTACATGTACAACTCTGTATGACCCAGTCCTAGTAAATCCTTTAACCAGGGGTGATTCACTACATATTGTACTGGGGAACATGCAGAATTTAAATCTGATTTGCTTGGCAATCAGTTGTAGGGGCAAAAAAGTAAGCTTGTTAAACATTAAATACAATAAATGATTAAACACTAAAGTGGGCATTACTCTGCCATAGATATTTTTTATTAATTGCATTAAGTTCATGCAACCATTATTAAGGAATCAAGGTACTAACCGGTAGCGCAGTGCATAAGTTGTAGTGCATAAACATAACCTAGACAGTTTGCCAATCTATATTATTGAACATGCACACAAATATACCCTTACTCTCTCACACTGGGACATTTTTAATACACCAACTGACCTAACACATATCTTTGAAATGTGGGAGGAACCCAGAGTACCATCATGAAATCCATGCACACGTGGAGAGAACATGCAAATTCTACATAGTCAAATCATAAATTAAACCAGGAATCAGTGCTCACTGCTGCATCACTGTGTCACCCTTTCGTTGGTTGGTAGTTATACAGTATTTGTTATTAATCATTATCTTATCCACTTAATCCTAGCCATGGTCACAGAAAAGACGATGCCTATCCGGCAACACATCGCCACAAGATGACCTATTGGATATGCTTTCATTCAGCCACAAAAGCACAGGTAAAGAGTACTGATGGTAATGTTGGATGATATGACTGTCACAGTTCCAATTAACCTCCAGTTAATGAAATGTGGTTGAGCTTAGGACTTTTCTTCTAGTTGTTGTTTTATTGATCTTATATTGCCCAGCAATTTGTTTGGCGGACACTTTTATGTAAAGCTGTTTTTCACTTATTTAGTCTTACAAAGTAAAGTGCAAGGCAAGTGGTGAGCAATTATTTTTTCTGTTCAGACCAAATTCTTTTAATTGCTTGTTCCTCGGATGTCCCTACTTAAGAATCTACTGAGTAGGGAGGAAAAAAATTAAAATAAATCTTTATTTTTCAACAACTTTTCAATTTCTCGAGGACTGTGTGAAATCAATACAAGGAAGGAGGAAGAAATAAAAATGCATTTTTATTTTTAAATAAAATTTATTTAACCTACAATGAAATTGTACTCTATATTTTGCTATATTGTGCTAGATTTTTTAGAAAATGGTTCCACAAGTGTTTACATGTATTATGCAAAGTTTTTATATAATTTCATGGTTTCCCTGGAGATATGTTATACAATTGGAAAGGAAACGA
>JAVSBV010084862.1:20000-23064 GCA_033117975.1 Parotocinclus spilosoma | reverse complement strand
CCCTCGGGTCTAAACGGGACTGGGGTCGCGACTCTCGGGTCTAAACGGGACTGGGGTCGCGACCCTCGGGTCTAAACGGGAAGGGGATCGCGACCCTCGGGTCTAAACGGGACGGGGATCGCGACCCTCGGGTCTAAACGGGACTGGGATCGCGACCCTCGGGTCTAAACGGGACTGGGATCGCGACCCTCGGGTCTAAACGGGATTGGGATCGCGACCCTCGGGTCTAAACGGGACGGGGATCGCGACCCGCGGGTCTAAACGGGACGGGGATCGCGACCCTCGGGTCTAAACGGGACGGGGATCGCGACCCTCGGGTCTAAACGGGATTGGGTGCTTTTCATTTGTGGCTGATTGATATTTTATTAATAATATAAACAGTACTAAATACACTAACTGTAGAAGTTAAATGGGAGTGTGTATTTGCTGTGTGTGTTGTTATAAGTGTGTGTGTGTGTTGTTGTAAGTGTGTGTGAGAGAAGTGTAACTCCTTACCCTGGTTTATATCTGAAGGTTGCTGGCAGGTCTCAGTACCAGCTCGGTGCTTTCGGTAACGTCTCCATTAACTCTAGACGTTTACTGCTCTGCTATTGGCTCTCTCACATGCCTGTCACAGCCAGAGGGGCGGGACCTCGCTCCATCAGCCAATCACAAAGCCCTCAGTCACCTGCGTGTGCGCGCGTGTGTGCGCTCAACCATGCGTTCACTGTGTGTGTGTGCGTGTGGACATCGGTGCATGTACACTGGGTCTGAATCACGTCCTGCATGAAGTGTGTCTTTCTTTAGGATGTGTGTTCTTATAAAGCACGATCTGAGGGAGGGGACTTGAACCCGGGGATCATCCCCCTGCAACCATGTAGACCAAAAAAACGAATTAAAAATAAATTTAAAAAAATGGAAGAAACATTTTAATTATATGCAAAAAATCTCAATTGGTTAGGAATTGAGTAAATTAAATGATAATTAAAGTAGAGATTTTAATGAATTTATTTTACGTTATACGTGACTTTTTTTTGTAGCAATAAAATGCAGGTACATAAAAAAACAATTGTCATTATTTTAAAATAAGTGTCATAAATTATTTGGATTACAACCTTTTTTTATAAATAAATAAAATATATATATATATATATAAATATATATATATAAATATGGTAATACTTGGTAATTGATTAATTAATAAAAATTGTGTATTTTTATTTAATTTGTTTAATGCAGAAACACACACACACACACACACACACACTGGTTTCTGCTCCTGTTTATGTTCAGGGTGTGTAATATTTGGTGTGTGTGTGTGTGTGTGTGTGTGTGTGTGTGTGTGTAGGAAAGAAGAGCTTTAGAAAGGAAGATCTCTGAGATGGAGGAGGAACTGAAGGTACACACACACACACACACACACACACACACACTTCTCTACTGATTACAGTGTGTGTGTTTTTGTTCTCTTTATTCTCGTCTCTATTGGATCGTTTGGCTTTTTGTTCTCTGTTTTTCTCTTTCTCTCTTTCTCATCTCATTATCAATTCTCAATTTCTTTTGTCCTTTTGTTCTTTCTCTTTCTTCAAATTTGTCTCCTGTCTCCTCCTCCTCTCCTTTCATCTGCTTCTCTCTGTCTCCTGCTCTCCACCTCCTCCTTTGTCTCTTTCTCCTTCTCGTCTTCTCCCCTCTCTTCTTTTTCCTCCTATCTCTCCTTCTCTACCTCCCCATCTTCTCTTCTCTCTTCTTTCTTCTGTCTCCTCCTGCTTCTCCTCCTCTCTGTCTACTCCTTTTCCTCCCCATCTCCTCTTTTCTCTCTTCTTCCTCCACTCTGCCGCCTCCTCCTTCTGCTCTCCTGTATACTCTTCTTCCTCCCCATCTCCCTTTCTCTTTCTTCTTCCTCCACTCCTCTGTTTACTCCTCCTCCTCTGTGGCTCCTCTTTTCTATCTCCTCCTTTTTCCTGTCTCCTACTCTTCCTCCCCATGTCCTCTTTTCTCTCCTCTTCCTCTGCCTGTCTCCTCCTCCCCATCTCCTATTTTCTCTCTTCTTCATCCTCCTCCTTTGTCTCCTCCTCCTGCTCCTTCTCTCTGGCTCATCCTCTCTATCTCCTCTTACTTCCCCTCCTCCTTTTCTGTCTGCTCCTTCTCCCTATCTCCTCCTCTCTGTCCCCGTCTCCTCCCCATTTCCTTCTTTCTCTCTTCTTCCTGCTCCTGTCTCCGCCTCATCCCCTTCCTCCTCCTGTCTCCTCATCCCCATCTCCTCCTCTCTATCTCTTCTTCGTCCTCCTGTCTCCTCCCCTCTATCTCTTCTTCGTCCTCCTGTCTCCTCCCGTCTCTTCTTCCTCCCCTCTGTCTCCTCCTCTCTCTCTCTTCTTCGTCCTCCTGTCTCCTCCCGTCTCCTCCCGTCCACCTCTTCCTCCCCTCTTGTCTCCTCCTCTCTATCTCCTCCCCTTCCTCCTTCTCTCTGGCTTCTCCTGTCTATCTCCTTTCTTCTCCTTTTCTGTCTGCTCCTTCTCCTCGTCTCCTCTCGCTCCTCCTCTCTGTCTGTAGACCCTCCCAGAGATAAAGCAGGTTCAGGCTCTGAGGCGTTATAACGAGCGCCTGCAGGCGGAGAACAGAGCTCTGGCCCGAGTTCTCTACAAACTGCCCGCCGCCGATCTGTAAAACCCCGCCCCAACCCTTTACCCTGTTGCGTTTGGCTCCACCCACTCCCGTAGACAGGCAGGTGCTGCCGGCTGTTGCCCCGCCCCCTCCCTTTTGCGACGCCTGTTTTTTCCAAAGGGACTTTTTTTTACAGTGCAGTTTAAATATTACTCTGTGTGTGTGTGTGTGCGCGTGCGTGCGTGCGTGCGCGTCTGAGTTATGAACTGTACTGTAGATCAGATCGTAACCCCTCCCCTTGCCCCGCCCCCTTATCTCCAGTGTGTTGCAGTGCGGATTGGATTGTTGTTGGATTGGCTTCCTGCATGATCTTCTTTAATGCTCTAGTCGGGCTGCTGTTGGATTATTTGGATTTGAGGTTCTGGTTCTGGTTCTGGTTCTGGTTCTGCTTTGTCTCTGCTGCCTGAGGGAGGTCCCTCCTGAG
>JAVSBV010084862.1:0-15000 GCA_033117975.1 Parotocinclus spilosoma | reverse complement strand
TTCATTATGTTTGTCCCTTTAAAATACTAGTCTCACCAAAATACTCCTACTCATACTTAAAAGAGAACTAAAATACTTCTAAGAATTACTGAGACACCATATTGCCTGACATTGTTAGTGGTATCTTCCATCTCTCATTTCCTCTCTTTCAGTCCGTGCTCTAACCATGTAATCCAGCTGGAACCTCAGTCCCTGGTCAACATGGGCCACTGCACTCCTCCTCCATCGTACAGCAGTCATGGCTTCTCTCAGCACACACATATCACCATGCAGTCGACAGTGCAGCTACGAACTGAGTACGACCCGCGCACCCAGGCCTATTACACCACGGCTGAGCCACATTCAAGCATCTCCGTGCAGCCTCTCCACCCCAGTCACAACAACAATAACAACACCAGCTCAACAAGAGATCTCCTGAGCCAGGCCACAGAGCTGGGGTCTTTACACTCTGAGTCCTCCTGTTCACGCTGGACCTTTGCCGCGTTTGCTGAGAAGCACTATGCACCCTTTCTGCTGCAGCCCACTACCAAGGTAAACGTAGAAAGGTCAGCTTAAGGTAAAGATAGGACAGCCATTAAAGTTCTGTACAGTTCTAGAACTTATGCATATGCTGCAGTTATTTAAGACATCTTTGTACTAAACAATTGCTTTTTTTATTAAGGCTTGTACTGTGTGCAGCCTGATTTATAAACAGAACATACAAAAGATTGTGTCATTCAGTTGAGCAAAACGTCCAATTATGGTTTGGCCATTATGTACAAAGATATGCCGTTTATTAGTAATTTAAGCATTTAAAATTTGATAACACATACAGATTTAAAAATGCTGCCTTGTACAATATAGCACTGCACTAAATGTTTTCAGATTGTGTTTCAATTCATTGTTTAAAATAAAACACTATGTGCAAAGTATCAGAACTACTATGTTCACAGTCCATTTCGATTAACATCCAGTTTGACAGAACATAATGCGGCTCATACCTGCACATTTAATATGTGGTGTTTCTACCTAAAGGGGCAAACTACAATTAATAGTGTAATTTAGAACCAGCAACCTGGATAACCTGATAAAGAGCCACTGTTGGGCAAGTGCAAACTAGACACTTTTTCTGCAACTGTTGTAATGTAAAACTGATTATCCAGCTTCTTTTCAGTCTTGTTTTTGGTGGCTCTTAGTCAGTCCATGGCTTTCCTCACTTCTCCGAGTCAGTGTTTCTACTTCATCAATGTACTTGTACACTGTGAAAATCATAGAACACACACAACATACCAACACAGAACAAATATGTGCACTGTGGTTATTTGGAATATACTAGGAAACCCTCTTAACTGAGTAGGCCTGAATGTATTAAGTGTGAGATTGTGTTGCCAAATCAGACTTTAATCTTCTGCAGAAAGAGATATATGGAAACCAGGTGAACTTTTTTAGCACTTGTACAGCATCTTTTCTTGGAGTGAAACATCACTACAAAAACCACAAACACCTTCTGTGTCAGATGGGACAGTCATAAACACCGGAGCTCTGCTTCCAGCCAGACTCTGACTCATCTTTGCATGTGTATGTTTGTCTGTTTGTGTGTGGTCTCAGGTGGTGGTCATCGTTCTCTTCCTGACTCTGTTGGGCATCAGTCTGTATGGCACCACACGGGTACGGGACGGCCTGGAGCTGACAGACATCGTACCACGAGAGACGGCTGAGTACGACTTCTTGGGTGCACAGTTCCACTACTTCTCATTTTACAGCATGTACGTGGTAACGCAGCGGGTTGACTACGCACGGGCCCAGACACTCCTGTATGAGCTGCACCAGCAGTTTGGCGTAGTAAAATATGTGCTCTGTGATGAACAAGGCCAGCTTCCACTCATGTGGCTCCACTACTTCAGAGACTGGTTGCAAGGTACACAAAGATATTATTGTACGCTATTGTTTGTCTTTACTGATACTACATTACAGTTTTTATTTAAAATATAAATTCAACAAACACATTAAGTACAACTTTAACAATATAGGTTAGCTGCCATAACACAAATATTGCAAATATAACAAAATATTACAAAATAACACAAATATTGTGAAAATCTCAGGATTCATATTAGAAAGGCCATGAAAATCGCATGCTTATTTATAATATAAAACATAATAAAAACTGTACTGCACATGTTAAAATATGTTATAACAATATCAGAAAGACAACAATACATTTTATAAGCTTTGGTCATTTTATTATTTGCTTGCTGTATTTTCGTTTCGTGCTCTACATGTGGGCTGATGTGCAGCTAGACTACTCACAGTCAACACATGTAGTTTAGACCTGCTGGTTACACCTCCCACAAACAGCTTTATGGCATTTGCCACAAATTCTTTGAATTTTGTTTTACTTGGCAGCTTGGGATAATGGAGTGCCCACACTGGGTAGCACTGTCGCCTCACAACTAGAAGGTCCTGGGTTAGATCCCAGGTGGAGCGTTTGGATCCTACGTGTCCATGTGGATTTACTCCCACAGTCCAAAGACTTGTTTTAGGTTAACTGATTATCCTAAAGTGCCCCTGGTGTGTCTAGAGTTGTTCCTGCCTTGCATTCCATGCCACCAGCTAGGCATTGGCTCTCCAGCAACCAGGATTCAGAAAATAAAAAAAGTGAATGAAGAATAAATGTATATGGTAAAGAAGAAACACGTGAAGTTTATAAGGGATTTTTCTGAGCTAAACAGTACAGACGCTGTCATTGTAACGCACGCATCACAATGGATAGGGCGGTAAAAACAGCTGGCTTGGTGAGATGCCATTCCTAATGTATAGGGTCAGAATAACCACTGTTGCCTTTCATGATATAAATAATTAAAAGATTTTTACTCTAAAGTATATAGAAATACTATGTAGATTCTATAGTAATATTAATTTCATTACAATTTCAGACTAAAATAGACTATTTAATATAGTAAAAGTTACACATTGATAGACATGAGTGGTTCCTACCTTCGCCCCGGAGCGTTCGGTCGTCCTCGCTGGTCGCCATTACAGAGTTATCGGTGAGGCGGTTTATATCCAGTATCCAATCTGCGACCTGATTCCGAACAGCTGCTTCTCCTGCTATTTAGACGTGGGTTTCAGCGCTGTTTAGGGCCAGGTCATTGTCATCGTCATTCGATCTCGTAACAGTTTATTGTTAAAGCAGTAAATATACATCTTAATTTCAAAATGGTCAAAATGCCTTGCTCTAGAGTTAAATAATTGTTCTGAGTTTGCAAACAGCTGGTTATATGAAGTGTAGCTCCTGCTTGTTTTGTAATGAAAACCTGTAGCCACACTGGCCATTTCCATTTGAGGTTCCTCAACTCCGTCCTAAAAAAGGGACAGTTCAAATTCCAGATGCTCGCTCAACTTTGCGTGTGTGCGATCAGTCTGCAATCATTAGCTCATCTGTTTTTCACAAATTTAAATCCCTCTACGAAGCCTTAAATCTGTAACACATTTAATGACTTAAAAGACAGATTAAGATTCCAGAGAGATAGAGTGGGAGCTTGTGTGGGTGAAGGAGAGAGTAGAAGAAGAGGAAAATGTATGAATTAACAACAGTATAGCTGGGTATTGAAGAGAAGAGGGATAACTTTAGGGGAAGATACAAGACATGTCTATACAGCTGCTGTGATTTGTATGTTTATTTGAATGTTTAGCCATACACACATTGACTGGGTAATCTTGGGTGGGATTCATTCAAAGTTAAACCCAGTTTTCCCTCTCTATCTGTAAGGCAGAATGAGTCAGCATCCTGCTTTCAATGGCATACCTGTGTGTATGTAATCCCCCTATTTTGTTTGCCCTGAGCCTAAATTGCAACGTACCTTTTGTACAAGAGTAACAGGCATGTAGGGACTCGCTCGTTCGGTTCTCCTTCTCTCTTTTGAAACCCTTCTTTACGGTACTTCTGTGCAGTGTTTTTAATATGGCAAGTGTTTCCATTCATCACACTGACAGAGAATGTGTGCGTTTATGTGTTATAGGTGTGTGGTTAGAAATGGATAAAATAAAATCAGGTAAAAGGGGGAGTAAGGAGATAAATTTGCTGTAACTCCAAGAATAAGAGCAGTTTAGATAATCTGGACAGCGAATACACCCAATATGCTCTTATTCTCCCAGCTCTAGTAACTCAAAGATAGACATGTCCAAACCTTATTGCAGAAACTTCCTAACTTTCAAATTATATATTGAATAAGCATGAAGAGTTCAGTTAAGTTCATTTAAGAAAATATCTTTTACAAAATCAAGACAAAAGACAATTTCATTGTCTAAACTGAACACTTTACTCTAAACAGGAAAAGGCTATTACAGAAGCATCCTAACTTTCCAAAATCACCTACAATTGCTCTAAATTTAGGGTAACCTCAGTGGTGTTATAAGATTCATTTTTTTTACTGGTAGGATTTCTCTTAAACAGAATTTTATCCTTGCTTGAAAAACACGACAACTGCAGACACAATTTCTCAACCTTTATTTACACCTTTTTGTTGTACCTCTACAGATACAACTGTCATATAGATACACATTCATACAACTGTAAAACAAAAAATGTAGGATAAGGTATAATTTGCAATTTCAACTTAAGTTGTGTTTGTGTTTCACCACTTAACATGCACACTTGCTGTGAAATTGCCTGTTATGCAATCTCATAAACACCACATAATAGAATAACATACTTAGCTTTATGGGATACTGTAGTGTACCGGACTTTGTCAAAATATCCAATGCACTGAAAATAAGTAAAATCATTTTAGTGTATAATTGCTCTCTCTAATTCTCTTTTGGCCTATTCATAGCGAGTAAATTTTTTTATTTTTAATTTAACTCCACTTCCATTTTCTTTAATTTTCCTTCTCTTAATGTGTTACAGAGATTTTGCCTCTTCTTTTTTGTGTTATCAGCTTAAAAAGACTGAGACCTGAGTGAAATTTAGTGAAGGAAGCTGTAGTTTTTGTTTTTTTGTGGGCACGAACAGACTAGAATGCACCCTCAATATGCAGAAATTAGAACACAACACGTCAGTTTCGGACTCCGTGCTTGGACGTGTGCATTTTCAGCGCTTGACACACATTTTTCTTTTTGTCAATAAAGATTAGATATGGTGTGAAAAGGCCTTCACACATTTTCATGTAACATATTTCCTGTTCAATTTAGGAGGCAAGAAGACAATTTAAAAAAGAGCTGATAGAACAGTGTATTATGTGTGTCAATACTAATGTAACACCACAGCTAATGTATATGATAATATATGGATTATATAGGTTAATTACCTTAATAATAAGGATAATAAATAACCATATCAGACGATGGATTTATATGCGTACTGACTGACAAATCTGTTAAAGAAAGTGTCGCATAAACATTTACTAAAGAAGCTTAACATTATGCTCATTGTATACCAGAACTGATGCAGTATGGCATCTCCACAATGTAATTCACACTGAAATCCAGCTTACTTGCATGACAGTCGAAAAGTGTATGTTCTGTAATTTATGCATGGATAACTTAACGATATCCACAGGTTGTTTATGTACATTTGTATATAATAGATAGCTTTTTTTAGCTTTCATAGATAATAGCTATAAACTGAAGGATAGTAATAACTATTGGCTGCTGCAGCTTTAAATTATTTAATTATTAAAATTGACTATAAAACAAGTATTAAGTTTATATCTATAAACCTCTAGCATGCCTTATGCGGCATAATTATAAAAATGGCACTAACACTTCAGTTACACTCATAGAGTATGGCAAAGAAAACGGTTACTGATGATTAATACTGTAAATAGTATGTGAGAACTGAGATTTATTCTTATAAAGTGATTGCTCGTGGTCTTAAGTCTTCTTAGCGATCCTAAAGTACACAGTACAGGGAAATGTGTCTTTTTTTTAGGTGTCCGTCACAGATGTGGTAGATAGAAGTTCGATTATCAACTAAGGACCTCTATCGATATATACTTTGTCATGTGTCCCTACAGGCCTGCAGGAAGCCTTTGATAAGGACTTGGCGGAAGGCAGAATCACTCAAGTGAACTACAAGAATGGCTCAGATGACGGCATACTGGCGTATAAACTCCTGGTACAGACAGGCCGCAGAGAAAAGCCGATCAACCTAAACCTGGTAAGCAACCGACCAATCCTGGTTTTAGTCTTTGATAGATTTGCCCAAACTGTATTTGAGACAATCCCTGTCTGTATGCTGCAGCACATGGGCTCTATAAAGATTTAATGGGGATTTTTGCATTCTGTGTGCCACTTCTGACTACCTAAATCTCTTATCTTGTGCTGTTTCATTAGTGTTTTGATTGTTTCCCCTTTTTTGCAACAGAACATATGATTTAGAGCGCTCATACAACTTGGATTGCAGAGTGTGGATCTTTTTTTTACTCAAGAGTGAATTTTAATTGGTTATGAATGTAGATCCCTATCTCACGATCATTCTTTTCCTGTCATTTCTCTCCTCCCTTCACTTCTCTTCCCCTCTCTCTCCCTCTTTCACATTGATTGCTTTACCGAGCACAGGAATTTAAAGCCCTCGATGGGGCCGCAACCCTCTTCTGAAAAAGCATTTAGCTATTCATTTAAACTGTTGTGTCCCTTTGACTTGGTCTTGATTCAAAGATTAACCTAGCAGTACATCAGATTCTGTTTGATCAGAATACGCACATGCTTAAATTTGGCCAGGTTAACATATTTGTAATGCTTTAAGTTCTGCTAGACATGCAAGCAGAAAATAGGGGAATGTAAATAAGAGCGAGCCAGAGAGGCAGATGTGCACGTTGTCTCATCTACATATTTATTCCTTCAAACAAATCCTATTTTTAGCACTTCTTTAAGTTTAGACACTGTCCTGTGCAGCCGTCTATGTAGTGTGTAGTGAAGGATACTGTGAGAGAGCAAAGCTATGCTGTCTCTGTTGGTGTGTGGCCCTGTGATGTCATTACCTGTGCCTGTGAGTAAAGAGGGCTGGCAGCGGGCCAGAAGGTCGCCGGTCTCACACTGTGGGCTTCCCGGGACGGCTTGAAGCCATACAGTTGTTACGTATCCTGCTGCTTAATTCAGTCCAGATCTTGTTGAATCCAAGTACACTTTCCCTTTCCTTTTCACTTCCCTCTTGTTTTGCTCAATCCTTTTAACAGTATGAAGCAGTAGTATGCCCCTTAGTTTATTGTAGACCATTAATAAACGTTATTTTACACTCACATGCTCACACACACACACACTCACACACGAGTAATATATATATATATACACGTATGTGCATGTATATACACTTACACATACATACGAGTGTGTGTGTGTGTGTGTGTGTGTGTGTGTGTGTGTTTGTGTATATACATATATATATTTACACATACACACACGCACGCACACACACAAGTAATATGTATACGTATGTGCGTGTATATACATTTACACATACGTGTATGTGTGTGTGTGTGTATTTGTATGTGTGTGTATATATATATATATATAGATCGAGGTATATCTGTCAAAAGAGAATTATGTTTAAATATCTTATTCATTTAGTACATTCATTTGTTTTTACTGAAGTTCACATTTTGGGCAGGACACTGTTGTGGTGCGGGGCATCCGGGGTATCCATAGGGGTCAGGAGAAGCAAATGTTAGTAGCATTTGTACAGATGTTGTGTTATTTTTATAGCTCTCCTTCATTTGATGGGTGGCATTTCCTCTTGTGTTAACAGCAAGGTTAACTGCACACAGACGTACCCAGGGACTCCGGCCAATTTTTTTATTGTTACGATAACTCAAGCAATTTCTCTCTCACTCAACCCCCACCCAGTGTACACACATAGCCCCCCCCACCTCCTGACTGAAACTATTGATTTATTGTCCTGAAAAGTGCATATGGCACAGAGCATCATACCATAATGATACCATAAGGTAACTTGCTATTACCTCCTGCAAGGAAGGAGTAAGAGAGATAGATTAGTGTAGGTCTGGTGGGTACTTAACATGGAAAGTATCGTCAACCGATATGAGTTTTTTAGTGGCTGATGCCGTTAGAACTCATAAAATATAAGAATATCTAATAATAAGTGAAACAATTGCTGAACATAAATGTATTTAGGCTATACATGCACTGTCTTTGGTTGCACTTTGAGTTTTTAATAAACAAAATATAATGAAAAAAATGTGATTGCTTTTAACAACTGCAATATTTACCAGATAACATCAGCATAACATTGTAATGCTGGAAACAACTATTTGTAAATATTTATTAACAGCCTTGTGAGACTATAAATTGAAAAAGGAATTTTCCTTCAAGCAGCAACCAGATAACTGGTCATAACTGATGGCAAATGGATACTGCCGAGTACATCCAAACTTTTGATCAAAACCTGCAGGCCACTGTGAGTCTCCATGTTTCCATGACCTAAATCCAATGTTGTGAGATCACCACAAAATTTAACGGAAATTGATCAGTTCTACAAGAAACAATAGATATACCAAATCTAGGCTTGCAAATGTAGTAGAGACATATAAACAAACAAGGTGGCTCTGCAAAATGTTAAATCATGGTCACTTTTTTAACCCTTGTTGATATTCTGGTTTTTCTTTTTTTATCTTTTTTTTAAATACATTTTCAGAACTGTTGCCATTTTTATGTCACTTGAAGGTTGTAAGTGTAACGTGTAAATAAAGCTTTTGAGTCCAGGTTGTAAGAAATGAAAAGTGGTATAGTGATTTACTGTAAAATGCCTCAAAATATAAAGCTGTAGAATATACACAGAAATATTATAAATAACGTAAATTTTAATAACAAAGGAAGTGTATTACGCACTTACAGTCTTAATGACTTTTTCGTAATTGCACATGGAAATTTTGACCCCACCAGAATACAGTCTGTTTTCTTTGGGGTGGCATATGAGTTTGAGTTTCTCTGTTCTCTCAAAATTTCTCTTTAATGTTTCCTAGCTCACCAGGCACAGGTTGGTGGACACAGATGGGATCATCAACCCCAATGCTTTCTATATCTATCTGACTGCATGGGTCAGTAATGACCCAGTGGCCTATGCTGCCTCCCAGGCCAACATCCGCCCGCATCCTCCAGAGTGGATTCATGACCGCACCGACTCTATCCCCATCAATAGACTCACCAGTTAGTATACTCTGATTTCACTTCTGCGCATGCTTCTCACTTATGTTAGTTATTAGCAATGTAAACTAATATGAGTGATGTAGAAAAACTTTTTTTACTTGGGGATTTTTTAATGCTTGTGTGTATGCACTGATTGCAAGCAACGTCTGTCTGCATATGGTCCACAACCCCATGTGGGTTAAGATAATAAATTAATGAATA
Source organism: Parotocinclus spilosoma (assembly GCA_033117975.1). Taxonomy (NCBI): domain Eukaryota; kingdom Metazoa; phylum Chordata; class Actinopteri; order Siluriformes; family Loricariidae; genus Parotocinclus; species Parotocinclus spilosoma. The sequence continues at coordinate 5,655 of JAVSBV010084862.1, read as the reverse complement.
ATTATTAAGCACTTTAGATCCCTATTTATAGTTATTGTTAGCTGATAGAATAGTTGATTTATTAGATTTCACAAATTTTTGCAAAAAAGTATATGTTGTGTATTCACATATATTTTATGTTGTTAGATGGATGTGGAAATAGGACTTGTTTTACTGGACTTTGTTCTCTGAATTGCAAACATTTTTTACATTAAACCAACCAACGAAAATAAGTATAAAATATATATAAAATATAGTTGCTATTCTGACATACATACATATGGTGATAATTGAAATATCATTATATAATGTATAGCAGATTACTGGAAAACTTCTGTATGTGTGTTTTAGTTGTTAACACACTAAGATGAAGCTCTGTGAGATAGGTACGTGTGTGAGCGTGCGTGTTCTGGGAAATAGCATGGGGAGTTCATTTTTTACAGCATAATTACAACAAATCACTGTCAGAACCAACAGTCAGATGCATGTTGAGATATGACAGCTGGTAATTTGGTGCCTTCTCTTCTGAAAGCTGGGAGTAAATCGTTGTCACCCTGAAATGCACTTAATGCTGTACATTCCCAACAGCTTTTAAGTAGAGAAAGCCGTAGGGAGGGTAGAGCTTAAATTTAAGTACCATAGCATTTAAATAGGATGTTGTGTTCTGTTTAAACATAAGCATATGACCGTCAGCATTTTTAAAAAGCTATTATGCTGTTGTAGCAATTTGATAAACTAGTAATTAAAATTCACATATGAAACCTTAAACAAACTTGAAACAAGACATAAGGTCATGAATGAACATTTATCTAATCATTTCATTATAATGTTCTTCCCAGTTCCTGCTGCAGAACCCATTGAATACGCACAATTTCCCTTCTACCTCAACGGGTTACGAGAAACACCCCAGTTTGTGGAGGCCATCGAGAGCGTTCGAGCCATTTGCAACAACTATAGCCGCCAAGGTGTACCTAGCTATCCTAATGGCTACCCATTCCTCTTCTGGGAACAGTATGTGGGCCTGCGCCATTGGCTGCTGCTCTTCATCAGTGTGGTGTTAGCTTGTACCTTCCTGGTGTGTGCCATGTTCCTGCTCAACCCATGGACTGCTGGTATTATTGTGAGTAACAGCTTTAAAAACCTTTGAAATGTATGACCACTGTGAGTTTTTACCTTACTATTAATGTAAATGTTTTTAAGGTTTCCTTAAGGAAAGGTTCGAGTTGCTAGTTGAAGTGTGCGTTTTTTCTCACATATGTTAACTTGTAGGCTTTTTCATTAACATGAACTTTACTTCACATACAACCAGCTTCTGAACAGGTATCCTGTTTTGGTCATGTAATTGTCATGGTCATTTTATTTTAATCAATAATTATGCATAGCAGACTTTGCTTTATAAAAGTAGTTATAAAAGCAGTTATATATATAAAGCAGTTATGTAGCAGATCCAGGTTTTTGTATTCTACTCTATGTCTGATGACACCCTAAACTATTTTACATTTCATGTGGAGCTAATAATGGAGCTGCAAATGTTGTCTGTTTTACAATGTGATGAGTACTAGTTGTATGTTTTGTAGGATTTTGATTTCCCACACATGTCTGCTACATTTCTGATGAAAGGATGTCAGATAGATATTTGGAAGTCATTTAAATGCCTTTTATAAGTCGAAGGGAGGTAGGCCCAGCCTACTAGAATGTGCGTGTTTTTGCCACCCTGTTTTTGTGCTTATCATATACCGTCAGACCCAGTTTGTTTAGTCTGAGTGAATCTTTTATTTTTCATGATTTTGCTAAGATAAATAAGTGAAAAACAGACAGGTTACCACAGCAACCACACCACTATGTATAAAATATAGACTTGGCTTGGATTTTATTTAATATGGAGGTTAGCTTACCTTCCTTTCCCACACTCCCTCGCCGTCATATTTCTATTGTGTGTTTTACTACAGCTTGTGTTTTAACCATCAAGCCCCTCTAGGATAGTCACTTCATCCTTCTTGCTTTACAGCACAGATGAAAGGGAAAGTTACTGCACCGCCCCACTTTTACTGTCTTGCTTTTGTCCCAAGTCACCAGAGGTCCCCTCCCCCTACGTTCCTTTCTTCCTCACGCCATTCGTTCTTCCCAATGTCCCCTTTAGCACTGTCTTCTCCTCTTCCTCGACCCGCAACCCTCCATCCATCTTGATAGGCAGCCGTGTCCCCCAGTAAATTGAGACGTTAGCTGATTATGGCATTTACTCTAGTCATCCCAAAAATATGTGTACATAGCAAAATACCCCACCTAAAAAACACATCCTAAAACAACCCTTTCTCATCAGATATTTACTGTCATATTTATTAATAATAATAATAATAATGTCTTAGTTACTATAGGGATTGAAAGTTTGTGAACCCCTTTTAGAATTGTCTAAAATTAAGTATTAAAGGGTTCACAATGTGAAACTTCCAAATGACATGTTGCACAATTTGGCAGCTGTAGTACTATTTTAATCTGTAAGTTCAGATTGCCTTGACGTTGTGCTTTACAAACAAAGATCAATGATATTAAATATGGCTCGGTCTTCTAATAAAAGTTGAAGAGGTGTGGTTTACTAAGACCCAATGAGGATGGATTTACATACCATGTATAAAATAACAGTGTTTTTTTTTCTCTTAAAGTACTTTATTTATTTGCCCCTGGCAGGTTCTGGTGTTGTCGCTGATGACGGTGGAGCTGTTTGGCATGATGGGGCTGATCGGTATCAAGTTGAGCGCCGTACCTGTGGTTATCCTCATTGCTTCTGTGGGCATTGGTGTGGAGTTCACTGTACACGTAGCCCTGGTAAGTTGGCTTGGATATATAAAATACAACAAAATATTATAGATTTTAATTTATTTATTAACAAAATGCTTCAATATTACATGTCTGTGAGGGGCAAAACATGTGAAATTCTAGTATTAGAAGTTAATTTGAAGGTGAAATTACAGTAAGTGAGCATCCTGCTCTATTTAAAGAACAGGCATCTACTATGTTCACAAGCTTGTTAAAAATTAACTCACAGACATGTAATTCTGAATCTCGTATTGTTCCATATATAAATGAACAAGTATAATCATTTTTCTAATTTGTTTAATTGGAATAGCTTTCAGATACTTTTTAAATCTGATTTTTATGTTTTAGGAAATGTTTATGCAGAAATACAGAAAATTCTAAATGGTTTACAAACTTTCAAATACCACTGTGTTCATGTGCTTCTTATAAAAGATTAAGTATGGGTCAGGTTGTGCTCTAACATTCCGATGTTCCCTACAGGCCTTCCTCACCGCTATAGGGGACAGAAATAAGCGGGCAGTGCTTGCACTGGAGCATATGTTTGCTCCTGTGCTGGATGGAGCCTTTTCTACTCTGTTGGGAGTGCTTATGCTAGCAGGATCTGAGTTTGACTTCATAGTCAGGTAGGAGCACACAGACAGTATTTTCTGTTATTATAAATCAGTCCCTTTATGTTGTCTTGTATTCTGTTTAGGTTATTCTAACTTAATCAGTTAAAAGTTCTAACAATAACGATTTTTCCTGATAAGGAACCTTTTGTTCGTGGTGGAATTTCTCAGTTGAGAATCATTATAAAGCTTTACTTAACAGCATGAGATAGAAAAATAATACATTTAAGATTAAATAAATATTAAAATGTGAATTCATCCATATCACTTTACTTCAGTTCCTTATTGTTCTTTCATACCTGCACAGAACCAGCAACCATCATTAAAAAATGTTTGTGGGATTTTTATATTGATATTGTATTGCTTTAAAGGGACATGAAAATGGGTGTTTTATATGGGCATTCCTAGTAAATGTGTAAACCTTAAATATGTATATCTCTCTTTGTTCTTTCATTTTAGCATTGTGGTATAACTCCTTCATTATTTTTATTCTTTTTGCTATCTCAAGCAAATAATAAACTAACATCTCTTTCCTTATAATTGTCATGCTGTTTACCAATATAAAGGGTACAAGCAGATAACTTTTACTGTGGGACTTGTTGAGGAAATAGATGACTTCAATCAACCTGCATCTTTACTCTTTTAGGAATTAAGACAGCTCCAGATCTAAAGTAGCAAACTAATGAATGAAGGAACGCATAATTTTAGAGAAAGTAGCTTGAAAATGCGAGATTGCACTGTGTAAATGTGTATTGCTTTGCAGAAATATATGTTCCACAGTACACACACATATATGCTATACTGCATTAGCATAATTGGTTAACGTGCTCCCATCTTAACAAATCAAAACACAGCAGCCTATCTTACCCTTATCCTGGTAAGGAAGAATCTGGAGCTTAACCCAGATTTCACTGGCACAATTACAGTCGGATCAAGGATTTTAACCCAAGCCCCCAGAAACCGGAATTTCCTGCTGCTGACCCATCATAATAGTTCAACTTAAGTGCATTGTAAATACACTCACTGCTCACTTACCAGGTTGAAACCCATTTTGCTTTCACAATCCCATTAATTCTTCAATTCATATATTCAGAAAGGTGCTGGAAACATTCCTCAGAGATGTTTGTCCATATTGACATGGCATCATACAGTTCCACCACATCCCAAAGGTGCTTTATTGGGATCTGGTGACTTTGGAGTCCATTTAAGTACAGTAAACATGTCATATTCTAGAAACCTGTTTGAGATTATTTGAGCCCAAAACACAAAGAAAAATAGTGGATTTTTTTGCAGAAATAAATATTTCCATTACTTTCGCCAGTAAGAGCGCAGTGAATGTTTTGAGTTCAAACAGTTTGAATATGTAGCTAGCCAACGTATGGACTTGGTTGTTTCACTGGGGAAACTCCGCTCATGAGTACCATCCGAAACTTGTAGTCTAGGGACAATTTGGTCCACTGTTGAAGAGTAATTTGCACTTCTTTTATACATCTCTAAAAAATATAATTCATCCATGGAAAATCTCAAGTTTAGGGTTCACACTGGTCACAGCTGGTGATTGGTTTCACGACTCATATATACAAGACCTTCACATATTAGTCGTTTTGATCTTCATAGTGGTGGGTGCACTGACCACGCATCCAGCATATTCAAGAGTCTTAACTTGTGGTGAATTTTGTTACATTAAACAATGCAGTGAAAATATGTTGCACATTCTGAAACTAAGCAAATCAAATCAAATCAAATAAAGCATATCCAGATTGCCCGGATAAAGCCAAGCAATGTTATCAGAAATGTACTTTTTTTGTGTTAGTTAGTGCTGTTATAATCTGCTCCTATTTATGTATTTATGTTAGTGGTCTGTATGTCCTCCCTCTGGTTTCGTCCCACAGCCCAAAGACATGCGTTAGGTTAATTGATTGTACTGAAGTGGCCTAAGTGTACATGAGCATGTATGCCCTACGATGGATTGATGTCCTGGCCATGGTCTTTTCTGACTGGGCACCGGCTCTCTCACAACCCAGTACATTATTAACCAGATAAGAAAGTGAATTAATTAATGAATCTACTTACTAAACTGCTAAACTTTGATGCTGTGCAATGCAGCACTTTTTACATTTACATTTATGTCATTTAGCAGACGCCCTTATCCAGAACGACTTACAATCGAAGCAACTGTGGGTTAAGGGCCTTGCTCAGGGGCCCAACTGTGGTAGCTTGGCAGAGGTGGGATTTGAACCCTGGACCTTCTGGT
>JAVSBV010084755.1:0-23064 GCA_033117975.1 Parotocinclus spilosoma | reverse complement strand
ATGTACAGGCAGATACATTGACTAATCTGTTGCTGCACAGTTTGTGTTAGTCATCCTCTAAGATAATAAGCCTACAAGATAATGATGGCTGGACATTTTTGGTTGATGGACTGTTTTCAGTCCAGTAGTGACACTGAGTTGTATAAACTCAAGCAGCAAAACTAAGTGCCTCTATGATAAGTAAAACTGGACAATGAGTGCAGAAAAAAGGAAGTGTAGCCAAGAACTGGTGCGTTTATATTAAACATTACAGTTGTGTTACAGGTTTAGAGTAGGACCATTTAACATTTTATGGTTCTCAGTGTGCACCACTAGTCTACAGCTTCCGCTGCTCTGAGCACATCTAAGATTAATTACCTCTGCTTTAATTTAAGTCTTTATTATTGGGGTGGAAGCTGGATGTAATTGAAATGAACTGCACTCAGCATACTGGGACAGATAATATAAAGAAAATAAAAGACTTTAGTCATGTTACAACAGTGAACCAGATTAAAACCTAAAAGAAATTAAATGTAAGTGTTGATGACAGCAGACAGGAGTCTTGTTCTCATTTATAAGTCATGAAGTGGACTTAAGTGATGTTTATTCTCTCTTCTGTGATAGGTTATAAATTTATAACCACCAAGCAACTGGCAATGACAAATTGTGTGTGTGCGAGTGTGTGTGTGTGTGTGTGTGTGTGTGTGTGCGCGTGCGTGTGTGTGTGTGCGCGTGCGTGTGTGTGTGTGCGCGTGTGTGTGTGTGTGTGTGTGTGTGTGTGTGTGTGTGTGTGTGTGTGTGTGTCACTTCTTTCATGCCTCCTGCCACTGCTCTCTTTAGCACACATGCCCCCTAACCATTTCCTTCTCAGGGATGGCCAAGATGGCTCAAATTAAGGGCTACAATCTGGTCCCACACTCTTTCATCTTCCCCGCTGACACACAGTTGGATGTATTTCTGTCTAAATTGTAATCGTCATGATGATAATGACATAAGATCTGCCAAGTGCCCTCTAAACCAAAGCACAAAAGGCAATTTGCAATCTCACAGACACATGCAAAAGAGCTTAAGAACTTACAGACACCAAAATGAATTATAATACTGAAAAACAGCAACAATAAAATGGGAATATAAATACTCTGGTTTAAATACTATATAAATATTCAGCCAATAATGTTACTTATTATACATTATTTACTGTTTCTGTAATTTGCAATAGCTTTTGCTAAATACCATGGCTGAGGTCAATTCCAAAGTTCCTATGGATTAGACAGGGGGATCCAAAGAATCAAGTGAATGCATGTGATATACAGGGTGAATCAAAAGCCACAGGACACCCTTTTATTTCAGAAACAACAAGGAAAACATATCTGAATACCCCAGCAAGTAATGGGTGAGGGCGCCTATTTTTTAGGCTATGTCCATCTTGAAAGCTGGCACATTGAATCAAAGGCAAGTTTTTCCAATGGGCATGTGGTCATGTAGTATATCAAATAAGACCAGAAATGTCTCAGAAATTAATTGCTGCTGAAGAGATTTGCAATATCTCTTTAAAAGGTTATCAACACTAAAAGTTTTCAACTTTTCCACAGGTAACTGAAGATGGAATTGAAGATTCTGATATCAGCTGCCAAATCATAGGAACAGACTTCAACAACCACACCAAGAAATATCACCAATTTCACACAGCACTGCTGCATTCTTCAAAGCCAAATTTGGATGAACCGGGACAATGGACAAAAGGCCACGTAGTGATAACCCAAATACCGTTACTAATGAAGAAACCTAAACAAGGCTGGTTTTGGCAGCCTTTGCAAAAAGTTGGCATGTCTTGTGACTCACCATGTAGATCTTCACTCCAAAGGCATGGCTGCATGGCAAATTTTGAAGGAGAACAACCAGTCATTCCTAAAACTATTGGTGCATATGAGGAGAAAAAGTATTTAGGTAATTAACCAGGCAGCATGCCAGAAATGCAAGAAACAGTTAATGGACAACAATTAGTTGAAGTAAACTTACTCTTTGGAAAAGCAAAATTATGCTTTGACAGAACCTTTTAATTCGAATGTGCCATGTTCTGGAAACATCTTCAGGTTCTGTGAAGCAGGATGCTGACCGAAATGGATGCTGACTGTACATTACCATAGTAGCAAAGTCTTTTTATGTTACTGTAATATAAATATAAAGGGTGTTTTTACAATAAAACTTGTGCAAACCAGACATAAATGTTTTAGAGATAGAGATACAGCTGAAAGCACAACTGGAACACAGCATCAGAAGCCTAAACTGTTCTGTTCTAAACTGCTCACAAAAATTTCCAAAAGAAACCTAGCCTAATGTTTTTAACAGTGTACATGCTAAAACTTTGGTAATGTATGGAAATTTACAATTAGAGTACTATATCAATGGTATAATGTGCCTAATACTATTGTATGACAGAAGCCAAAAATGCAATGATACAGTATTCCAAACAACACACAAGATCAACCAGATAAAACAGAGACTCAGTAAGGAAATGTGAACCAGTTTATATGGTTATACTAGTGATAGAGAACATCCAGGTAATTGGTGCTTCATCAAAAGAGTACTACTTCCAATAGGACAGGCACATACCATTTACCAGGAACGCCATTTAACCATTACATTACCATTACAGCTTTGTTAGTGATAAGTCATTCACACAAACACAAGTGACTTGCAAAAAATAATCTGTAAACACATCAACCAATTTTAAGTCTTCCAAAGATTTTCAGTAAACTTTCACTCACTCACAAACATGCAATGAATGTAAGTGAAGGTTGAATAAGTCCATTGTTATGTGGGAGAGAGTTTAAAGAATTTAGAGAGTCAGCACAAATGTTCTTGTGTTTAATGGATGCATGGTAGATAATTAAAAGACGAGAGCAGTAAGAAATGAGTACATATAATTAGCTGTCTAGTTAGGCGACTGGATCCAACAGTCAGGTCCTATAACATGGAAACTCTGATAGGACTCGATAGAAAGCCGCAAAAATCCCATCAAGCTGAGATTTACCCTTAGGGCAGGTTGGGATATAATGGACATGGACAAAATCACATGTTCTCCACTTTAACCTCCGTTTGCATTTTATGTTAGCCTTGGTCACGAAGAGGCATAATGCAAAAGCAGCCACTGCAAACCTCTCTTTTATATGGTTATTATGGCTGCCCTTGAATTATGCGCGCTTTAATGCTATGCAAATAAATACAAGAACATTTAGGTCAGAGCAATGCTAATAACTGGCTGAAGGCGTGACTTTTATTTAAGAATCGGCTAAATGTATTTGCTCCCACAGTTACACATCATGCTCGAACAACAAAGCAGCAATTTGCCTTTATTGCACACTACATGGTTGGGCGAAGAATAGAACATTAATCAAAACCGACCAAAAAAATATTTTTTAATTAAGTATAAGTATTTATTTTTGAATGCCCCTGATACATTCCCACTGTGTTTACACAAGCTACAAAGTATGAAAACGGAGAGAGATAACCGATGCCACATCCTAACAAATCAAACAAACAAAAAAATTAAATCGGTTGAAATTTTCAATAAATAACCACAAATTTACGTTCCTTTAGTAACGTAATGCAGTCTTTGGGACTGAGGTAGCCTAGTGGTTAAGGTACTGGACTCTGGACTTGATGGTGCCGGTCCTGGGTCTAAAAATCATTAACAAATCCAATACGGAGAGCTGGGTTTTATCACAGTAATCAAATTTCTCATTCTATGTATACGCTTACTCTGATTACAAATGGTTTTCTCAGTCTCCACTTGCACTTGCACACGTAACAGATACGTGGAGTGGAGAGCTGTCGCAGAAGTGGCTTTCAAACATAGTTGCCAGATCCTCATATTTTAAGATACTTTGCCTTGTTTTAATAGACCTGTTTTTTCTCGTGGGTCTGGATACCCTGGAATTAAATGCATCACCCATGATATGTTTACCAAACACTTTTTGTGGGACACTGAAATATAGTATATGCTTGAGGAAATTAATCATTTAACCATTAAAAATTATTCCATCATATCATTGTTGGCTGGGTTCCAAAGCAAAATATGTATGATACTGTGTGTAGACTGTCATGAAATAATCCATATATATATATATATACACACACACACACATACACACACACTGGATTATCTCATCACAGTCTGACAGAATTAGCTTTAAATGTAATTCTTCTGAACATTCCACCAGCACACATTGTGCACCCAAAGCCCAAGCACTTCAAACAGAATCCCATAATCATGTTATGCATTTCAGACAGAACTGCAAAGCCCACCACCTCCTCCTCCTCATCCACTCCATACTGCAATGCCCGAGTCTCCTTCAGGGCACTATGCAGCGCAATCAGAGTGATACCCCAATCTGTTCCATACTGACAAGCTGACTAATATCCAGCAGGCTTGCAGTGAAAGAGGCAGTCACAATGCCACAAGCAGGTAGGTGAAAACCATATCCCTTAAATACACTAACTAATCTCAGAAAGCATGCAGCTCTGGTTATCTCACACAACCCAGGGAGCTTATGACAGACTCTGGAAGTCTCCTCTAAGAGCTTGGTAAATCCAGCCACCTCCTCATACATTTGTTTCATCCAATATGGATGCTTGCTGGTGTACCTAATCTGGCTTGTGTTGCTTAAATACACACTGACAGCTGCATACAAAATAAGTCAGGAGAAGATTTTGGCTTTAAAGGCTCGTCATTGAATTGAGAAGATGCTGCATATATATATATATGCAAAAAGTATATAAAGTCATGCACACAGTCACACACTAAGGGCACATACTAAGTCACACACATGCTGCCCCAGTTACAAACATCCATCCATCCATTAGCTTCTGCTTAATCCACACGAGGTCGCGGGCCAGCCGGTGTCCAACCAGCAACTCTGGGAGCAAGGGCAAGAACAGCTTTATTCATTGTAGGGCACACATGCACAGTCACACACTAAAGGCCACTTTGGAGACAACAAATTAACCTAATACACGTCTTTGGAATTTGGGAGAAAACCGGGAAGGACATGCAGACTCCACACAAACAGGACCCAGGCCGCTCCACCCTTGGATTGAACCCGGGGCCGTCTTGCTCGGAGGCTGCGGTGCTACCCACTAAACCACCGTGCTGCCCCAGTTACAAGCATCCATCAACTAACTACAGAAAACTCCAACCTTTAAAAAAACACTAAAGCATTATAGAACAGCCACGGTAAAATAATCTGAGCTAAATACTAAAGTGATGAATAGCCCGACTGATAAGTAATTGCTGCATTTTTCCAAAATCTGTCATAGCAACCACAAAAGCCGAAGTAACATGGTGCTGGTTCCCCATTTCCCATAACCATACATTCTTATGTGTAATAAAGCCTAATAAATATTAAATACATGAAATTGTATTGTATTGTATGTGCTGGGGGCAATCATCACCCAAAGCTTATTAGCTCATCAAGATGGAGGAGACCTCTAATTTGCTAGCACACTTCTTCACGGCTTTGCCAGTTCACCGGAACACAGTACATCCTCCATCACTGGCATAGATGTGGCCTCCAGCTGCTGTTTTTCCACTCTGGCTTCATACAGGTTCAGTGAATTTACATCAGCAATAGCTGAAAACCTTGTTTAGGTCTGGAGATGGATTATCGTCAGAATCCTAAGAGTCATGCTGACTAAAGGTTACAGTCAAACACAGGGTTTGTATTCAGATCAGGCTGTTTTCCCATCATGGGCACAGGTGGCATACACAGATTGATTTCCCAAAAGGGACCTCCAGAGCTGGACAGATTTCCTTAGTAGCAGCTGATGATAGAGTAGGATAAGGAGGTTTTGCTGATTCGCTCTGGTGATTTACCAAAAAACCCATTAAATCCGTTCACCATGATAGTGAAGTTCATTTTGTGCCAATCGTTTTCTGACCTGATTGCGCGATCATAATACAAGCAAATCCAAAAAATGCATCTACAGCATAAAAGTATTTTTTTTTTATAGAAATGCATTGTTTTGGTACACTCACAGTTGACTTAATTAGGTACAGCTGTTCAACTGCTCGGTAACACAAGTATCTAATCAGCCAATCATATGGTATGTGTGCATTTAAGCATGGCGCAATGGTCAAGACGACCTGCTGAAGTTACTTTGAATGTGGCATGGTTGTTGGCACCACAAATTCCAATGTGGTGCAGGTTTAACCGATGAACATGATCTTGCCGCTAAATCTAGCTGAATAACAGAGCATTGTCCAAACCACAGCATCTGTGGGACACTGATGGCCTAGTGGGTAAAGTACTGGACTATGGATCAGAAGAATAGACTTGTGGGTTCAGAGAACCAACTGTGGCAGAGGTAGGATTTGAACCCTGGACCTTCTGGACGTTTTGGTCCATAGTTCAGTACCTTAACCACTAAGCCATCACAAATTATGTTTATCGGTTAAACCGACCAGTACATTTACACTGTCATTGACATTTGCGGCGTTTAGCAGATGCCTTTATCCAGCGAGTGGCAGTTCTCGGGATGAAAATGCGTTCAGTAGAGAATGGCCAAACTGGTTGAAGCTGATAACCATTTGTTACAATTGAGGTATGTAGTAGAGCATCTCTGAATGCACAACACATCAAACCTTGAACACTCAAATGATAGGGTTAGAATTTGGCATAAACAAAATGGACCCAACCTGCCTAATAATCAACAGTTTAGGCTGCTGCTGCTGGTGTAATAGTGCCAGGGATATTCACAGGATATTCACATTCAGGGCACACTTTGGGCCCATTAATACCAACAGAGCAACATTTAAACAACATAGCTGTATTGTTTCTGACCTTGTGCATCACTTTTTTTTTACCACAGAGTCCCATCGTCTTATGACTACCGCATCATTTGCAAAACCATTTAAATAATTTAAATTTAGAAACTTATTTAGTGATGATGCCAATGAGTTCGCTCTACTTAAATGGTCACACAGTCACCAGCTCCAGCTGAGCACCATTGGGATGCAACGATATAGGAAATTCACCTTATGGATGTGCAGCCGACAAATCTACAACAACGCTGCAATGCAGCACCTTGATGAATCTACAACTAAGTATTTATACTCAAGGTAAAATCCTTTCCCTGTAATGCTGTGTGCAGTCCTCATAGTCCTACTACACAAGCATAAATCATTTCCATTCACATGAGACCAATGGAAAATCGGCAGCAATTTCTATTTCGGTATTAAAGTTTGGTTTTGTGTTTGTTTTAGTTCAGTGTAAAAAGAAGATTTACATAAATGTCACCCAAATGTCAGAGGATACTTGGAGATTATATGCAGGTCCATGTGTATATACCCAATCTCAGTACTGATGAATTTTGGGGGGGTAAACCAGAACCTCTATCTCCTCTGGCTGAAAAACAAAAAACAATAATTGAAACACAATAGAAGCACTTTTCTTGTTTCTATTCTAATGTTTATATGAGAACTATTTTAATAATTGACACACTTTGTAAATCGTGATAAAATATCTTGGAAATAATTTCAGGACTTGATAAATGATTTTCAGCAAGACTCTTCCCAGAAAGTGACTGTGTTTAGCCATGTCAGAAAACATTGTGCTAGATTGTGTCAAAAATAACAAATGCAGTGGTTTTAAGAGATGGGTGTGGGTTTTTTAATATACGTTAAGGGAATCAGAAACTTACAAAGAATCAGTAGTGAGCACAGTGATTCAAGATTCTAGCCAACCTGAAGAGACTCAGGTTCGAGTCCAGTCAGGCCCTACTGGTCGTCTTATGCAGGCACGAGTGGCTGTATCTGAGGAGGGGAGGGAGTGGGGGAATCACTTATTTTTTTTACGTGGGACTTTTTTTTTTTGGTTCATCATGATACATCCTTATTGTATTAATAGTGGGAAATAAAACTCTAGCCCCTATAGCCCACCCCTATGAGGTATGCGGAGGAACCTCTCTAAATGTTCGACACATCAATCTTTGAAGCAAATGGGCTGCAGACCACATTGTTAGATATGAACAAGCAACTGAGGCTACAATTTTCACATGCTCACCAAACAGAAGACTGGCAAGATGTTGTCTGATTGTTGTTGTCTATCGAATAGAAGGGTCAGAATTAGCTGTCCATAACACATAAAGGCATGGATCCATCCTGCCTATCAGATGTTTTCTTGGCACACTTTGCACCCCTTAATACCAACTGTGTGCTATTTAAATGCCACAGCCCACCTCAGTATTGTTGCTGATCATGTCCATATCTTTATGGCCACAGTGTACCATCTTCCACACATCATGTCACAAAGCTCAAATCATGTCAAACTGGTTTCTTGAACATGCCAATGAGTTTACTGTACTCAAACTGCACTGGTCTACACTGTTTACTGTACTGATCTCCAGAGTCACCACATTTCAATCCAATAGAGCACATCTGAGATGTGGTGTAAGAAATAAATTGCCCAGTAAGTGTATAATAGTGTACACAAATGCCTCAAGAAACAAGGGAAACACTATTTCGATCTTGTAAGGGTGTCACACAAATCCATTCTGAAGAAAAGCTTCTAGACTAAAAACCAGACATTACAACATCAAGGGATTCCATCCAAGGCATAAACAGAGGACAAGGGACAAGTCACACGCAACTTGACATTTTAATTTCTCGTGCTGATTTTCTACACAATGCAATCAGCTTATCGGAATATTATTTCGCCGCGGACTCATATTTCAATTTATTCTGACTGGATGAACATGGGCTGTGAGTGTTTACTACAGAAGAGGCACCAGTCACGCTTCCTTCATATATTATTCATGCCTCTGCATCCTGCTGTGGCTCATAAGTAAATTAATTTACATGCCAACAGCTTTGATCTGATTTTCCTTACCCTCATGTAATCCGCGACATATTTATTCATTAAAAACGAGTTCATAGTGGTGAAACGTTCCATGTACTTTACATACCATGTGTGAATTTATACGAAGGAGGCAATTCTTTGCGGATTGAGAAATTGCGGGTGTGCTCAACATACAGTTTTCCCTAACGCCCAGAACCAGATGCGGTCTGGCTGATATCTGATGCATCCTGACAAGTGTTCAGTCACAGAAGATCTGAGGAAGAGAGGTGTGCTGCTGACATATTTCTTTACAGCCCACCTGCTGTGAGGCTTCCAAAGCTGGAGCTGATGGAGAATGCACACGTGTGGCCTTGTTGGTATAGAGCTTTGATGGGCAGTTCACACTGACAGGTTGCACTGCTCTGAAGACAGAATGAGGTTTTGAGAAGAGGCAGCAGAACGGTTAAAAGCGCACATGCTTGCAGACATATGGATAAAGCAGACACGCCACTGCTCCACTTTTCCCTCCTATTCATGTGGAACAGAAATGGGTCGTCACAAATCCAGAGTTGCTGAGCTAAAGAATCTGTTTTCATAAAGAATTTGGTACCCTTTATGAAATATAATGTATTTATAATATGATGTCCTGAGCACAGATATTCCAGTGCTAACAAACAACTTGGCCAGTTGTAGATTTAAGACTCAAACTGTGCATTTTAGGTGAGGTAAGTGAATTAAACATGGAAACAAATATATCGCACATAGTTCTTGCCGTCTTATGCATCACTAAGAAAACTATCCTCATGATGTGGAAATCAAAAAATGATTTATGTATCAATCACTTTAGAAATTTACTATTAGACCATATTAGTCTGGAAAGAATGTCTGCAACCTCTAAAAACCAATTGGCTACATTTGAATCTCTCTGGTTCCCACTGATCAGCTCCATCACATGATGGGGTGACTGGCTGTATTCATGTCTCGTAGTGTACCCGGCAGGTGGTTGGGGGTGAATCTGGGATTTGGGTGTCTGATGGCTCATGGACTGGGGACGGTGGCTGCCGCTTGGCGGTTTCTGAGTGCCTGTATATTGTGTTGTGGATCGTTTCGGAGGACCTGGTTGCGGATTTGTTTTTCGGTGGGCGGAGTTGGTGGGCGGCAGTGGTTCTTGTTTGTACGTTTACTGTGCATGTGGCTCGTGCAATGGGGGTTTAATAAACATTAAAAAAAAAACTGAACTTAAAACAGAACTTCTGCAATCTTATTTCTTTCCTTGCTGGAGCAGCATTTCTGAAATTTTACCTGCTCAATTGGGAGATTCTGCTATAACAAATGTTAATCAGCAAAAATTAATTGTAGATGAAAGTAATTGATTATAAATGAATATGCACTTCCAATGGAATCGACCAATGACTTAGACAAGGAGTTTTCCAGTCCAGGACTGTTTGGAAAGGAAATCTTTGGTAAGAGGTAGACCATTACTTCTTTATTTCCTTCAATATACAGGTGTGCAAAACCATACAGGTGTTTAACAACCTTCAGATCACTGTCTGTTTGCTTCAACGTCTGAAGTCTGTAGAATTGTACTCGGAAATAAAAATATTTCTTATATACATCTACATGTCTGAATGACAGACACCTAGTCCGAGCGAACTCTTGTGACATCTGCTGACAGAAAAGAAAATCAAAGTCTTGAAGGCAGTGAATAACAACAACATTTTTAGTGCCTGTTGATTCTGTTTTAAGTAAATGTTTCAAATATGTACACGAAGACGACAATTACTCTTTTGTACAGTACATTAGTATACTAATTTTTTTCATATTGTTTTTTAAATTAAAATGATTGTTTAAAATAAAACACTATGTGCAAAGTGTCTAAACTATGTGACTATGGTAATGTCTGATCATGTACATTTATGTCATTTAGCAGACGCCCTTATCCAGAGTGACTTACAATTAATACAGTCTTACAATCCAAGCAATTGTGGGTTAAGGGTCTTGCTCAGGGACCCAGGTGTGGCAGAAGTGGGATTTGAATCCTGGATCTTTATATAGTCCAGTACCTTAAACTCTAGGCTACCACAGTCCCTGTTAATCCAGGTTAATACTCAGTGCTGTTTTGTTTCCTAAAGGAGTTTGTACAAAATGTTAAATAATTATTTCTTTATCATGTTTTTTGTTTATTCAGACTGAATTTACTCCATAGGTTTGGTTTATCAAATATTTTTTAGTAGGAAATTGAGTTAATGACTTTTCATGTTATAATAGCTAATTTTTTTCTGAACACTGTCTGATTGCCTGTTTTGGAACAGTGGCTCATTTCAGTCTGGCTTCGCATGTTGGGCCCTTGAGCAAAGTCCTTAACCCTAAGCTGCTTTAATTTATCACCTGAATGATGACATCTGCTGTTGCCAAGTTATTTCATTCCTTCACTTTATAATGCATCTGCTGTTGGCAACCAGACTCGTATCATTACATTTTCACCCAGCTAAGAACTTGCTGTGCAGTTGGTGTCAACCGAAGGCAGGTTCAGGTATAATTGAGACAGGTTCCAAAAAAAGTTGTATTTTGGCACCCCTGTTCTATTGGCGCTTCTCACAATTTTCTGAGTTTATCTCCTAAACCGTGGAACGATCTAATCAGGAACCTAAGTGCTTGTAATTCCCGGCTAAAGCAAGGCTTATAATGGAGATTAGAGGCTCTGGGTGAGACATTTCCCCTTCAAGAAGCGCAAAGTATCTGGAGACAGTTTGTTCCTTAGCAGCATGGTTGGAAGAGAAATAGATTTTAGCAAACTGAGCGGCTCGGAGTGATGGATTCTCTGAAGAATACTTTGTGAATTGCTTTGTATCACTGTTCATCAGGATAAGAGGTGCAGAGCGAGAAGCTGGATGAAGGAGACAGTAGAGGTACTCCCTGAGGCCCTCAGTTTTTGCCCTTTTTCTGTTTGGGGTTTGAATTCGTATCTTACCTGCTGTGGTTCAGAGCCGATGCAGCCAGTCTGGTCTATATTTAGTTCTGAGGGTCTTTAAGTGAAACTTAAGTGGAGAGACAGGTGGCATCATTCAGATTACGTAAACTATAAACAGTTCATCCCTCTGAGGTCGGCAGGTCTTTCTTGAGCAGCGCTCTCGGCAATGAGTTTCCAATTGAAAAAGACTTATTTATAGTTCAATATTCAGCACTTGTAGCAAGTGACAATCAATCAACTGTCTCATCAGTGGGCAGTAAAGAATCTTGCTCAAGGGCCCAATGCCGCCAGTTTGATGGACAAATTCGAACACATCAATAATGTTTAATTTACAGAAATGGTGCAACGAGGCATTGAGATTAAAAAATGTGACGATGGGCAGCGTGCAAACGGACAATGCATTTTTTTTTACAATATGTCACAAGAGCATTTAAATATTTGCAGTATTTAAAACTTCTGATTTATTTTAATTGCAACAGAATAGGGTTTAAAAAAATATAGTCAAAGAGTGTACACATTATTTCAAATTCCTGTTCTTCAGAAATAAAAAAGGAAAGCTGCAACAGAACATTTTGTTTACAATTCGATTACAAATACCCATACAAAAAATGTTAGTTGGTCTCCAGGCGAAGATTATTATTGGGTTTTTTTTTTTTATTAAAATGGACAAGTGTGCTGCTGATTCATGCTGAGCTGGAAGTTAAGTAGAGAGCTCAGTGTGGGTTCGGAACAAAAAAAACAAGAAACACTTCAATGTTGTTGTTGTTGTTTTGTGAAATAAATGCCATTGCAAGAATTCAATGTCCGTATCCTTTACTAGCTTAAAAAATATAACATTTAAGCTGGGAGTTGGATCAAAGTGCAGAGAAACACTGATAAAACTGAAAAATAAGTGATTGTGTGACTAAAGGGTGATGCAAGAAGTGAAGAAAATATCCAACAACCAATCAATCAAGGTCAAATCTGGATGTTGATCTTGCTAGGGCATCTTCTATCCCTTACAGTGAACATGGAGGAGTTTAAGCCTAAATGGGAGTGGAGAAACTATAAACAAAAAGATGCTTACACCACAGGCAAATGTAGGAAGGACATTAAACACCAACTCTGTTTTGTTTTTTTTTTAACTTGATTTTTTCTTTCACTTTGCAACACACTTCAAAACACAAACTGTACAAATACTCAGCCATTTCATGCTTGATTGCTGGACTTGTGTGTTGTGTGTCCCAGGTGCAATCAGTTCTTTGATTAGCTCAGGGGTTATGGGTAATGTAGTTTCTGCTTGCACTAGATCAGCCTCTCTTTGCTGGCTGAACTGGGCCCAACGATTTGAGTTTTTTTAAAGAAAAAAAAAAAGTTAGACATAAGAATTAACCTAAGGTCAGGATTTTGACCTAGAACAAGAAAACCAGTTTATATTGGTGTTTATGAAGTTACTTAAAATTATTAGCTTCTTGCAGGCTGTAATTTGAATTTATAACCTGGCCTTACTAAAGGTGGGCAACGTTATTGACGTGGTGGCTGCTTGTGTTTTCCCTAACAAGCAGAAGCTTCATGTTATACCACCCGAGATCAACTGATTACACAAGTGGAAGCAGGTGCAGCTCCTACTCAGTTAGATTAAATAAATACTGCAAGAGCTACACAGGGTCTAATGTTGCCTCCCCCCGGGACAAGAGATCGTGCTGTGTAATATACTGTTTGTTTGGGATGTTTGTGCTGTTTTCCTGCAACATCATTTGAGCTCCTGTAACATCAGAACATTTCAGTGGCTCAAGGCCATCCTGCTGCAGGATGGATACGAGCCAAATTCTGTTTGAACAGTTTAATTTGGTTTTAAAGGGCCATTTGAAGCATGTGTAAGATCCCTCCACTGATCCCCGA
Source organism: Parotocinclus spilosoma (assembly GCA_033117975.1). Lineage (NCBI taxonomy): Eukaryota > Metazoa > Chordata > Actinopteri > Siluriformes > Loricariidae > Parotocinclus > Parotocinclus spilosoma. Next base: position 9,396 of record JAVSBV010084755.1, on the reverse strand, counting down.
GGAGTTGTGTGACTGGAATTTTGTCATTTCAGCCAAGGTTACACTCTTTGAGCTTCAGTTAGAATTGCTAATGGAGGAGCTGCAGCATGTTATGAGTCACGGCTCCCGCGTTCCGTTGTCGTACTCGGCACTGAAACGTTTACGAGATTTGAGAAAGACCCCTTCGCCCGAGGCTCCTGTGTTTTTCTAGAGCCTGTGTACCAGTGGGAATTGTGAAGCTCATGGATGATAAAATTGCATCATAATTAATTTAATGGTTCAATGAAAAATGAAACGTACACCATTTTCTGCTGATTCTTAATGCAGTCAATCACCCAAAGAATGTCTGGTATCTGACATTTGCTTTTTCGGTTTTGTTTCCGAGTTGTGAGGTTAATGAAGCTAAAAGTGATCGAAATTATAGACTAAAATCTTTGCTTGGAAAAACAAACCCAAATCCTTATATCAACCACTTCTTAAAATTAAAATGAAATGAAATAAAATTAAAACAAAACAAAACAATTTGCTACTAGATGAAACAATAAATAAATAATATTCATATTAATTATATATTAATACATACAGGTACCTATCATTTACCAATTCAAACAACATCTGTTGTGTTTTAATAACTGAGGTCTTAACAATTGTAAAAAAAAAATTAAACCTTTTTAAAATTTAAACATTTTTACCTGTCATAAATATTACTTGTTTTCTTCACATTTTTAAAATTGAATTTATTTTCTTGGATCTTGATTTACTTTGCATTAAATATATGCTTTATTAGGAACTACGGTAGGGCTGTGTTGTGCATGGACAATTTTAGCTGCCACCAATTTCGTGGCCAAAAGTTTGTACTTTGCTGAAAAGGTTTAAAGTGTTTAAAGGGTGATACAGCAGGGTGATACTGGAAATTGTGGAAATAAGTGTTTTTACAAGTGGATTCATTCCCTCTTGGTTGTGTGCAGCCAGTGAAGTTTGTTTATTCATGTTTATATTCCATAGTGTGCTTTTATATTTTGGTTTTACCAGTGGTTGTGAATGAAGAATGTACATTTTTTACAAAACTAAAAACATTACAGTAGCATCGAAGATTGTGACTATTGTAATGTCAGCAAATGTTTTACGGAATGTAAAGCGGCTGTTAAATGGCACAAACGTAATAATTTAATAATACTAATACGTGATCTATAAAACATTTAACTGATTTAAAAACTAAAATGATGAATGAGCAATGGAGCAAATCATAATCTTGGTCAAATTATTCACTGATTTGAACCATGATAGCCTAAAAGAAACAGGACAAAATGAGAGGAGCAAATCTTAGAGCGAACTCAAGACTGACACTCAAAAAAACAAGAGCAAGTCCTTAATAAATAAAGAGTTTAATGATTTAAACACTGACTCGCTGAATGAGACGAAAGAATTTTCTTTAAACTGAATGATTCACCGATTTAGTCACTGAGTCACTAAAGGAGAATCTGTTCCATGACCAGCATGATTTAGATCTCAACCAGAATCTGCAAAATCACTAATTCAAACTCTGAATCACTGAACGGGACAGAACCCTATTTTTGTCATGGTCAAATAATTCTGTGATTCTGTAAGAAGTGACCTTTTACTTTGGTTTTGTCTAAATGATTCAAATACTGACTCAGACAGAAGCTAACTGATTGAATGAAGGAAGCAGTTTTTCAAGGCAAATGATTCACAGATTCAACCACTCACTTCTAGTATTAGACAGAAGTGATTCACTGAAGTCTTGGTCATGGCCTACAAATGAACTGATTCAAGCACTGGACCACTGAACATGACTGGCGGGAAACTAGGGCATAGCCAAATGATTCAGTGATTTAAACCTTTGCACTTTAATTAGTTGAAATTGTAATTAATGCAATGTAATGATTCAATTTATGAACACAGCCCAATCCCTAAATGACTGATTAATTGCTGCTCCAAATGAGTATAATCTGCAGCAACTAAATAACAGGAACAACCAAGTGGCCAAGTGAGCTTGATTCACCAAAAATGTTTTCATTTGATGAGTTAACGGCAAAATAATCCTGCTGTTCTGCCATTAAGCCTTTTAACTTACCTGTCAGTTCTGATGTGACACCTGGAGTGACGTAACAATTTGTTTAGGTCCGTCAGCGATGCCTCTTTCAGTCCCTACTCATTTTCCCCTCTATATAACTTGTAGTCGCTCTGGTTTTCTCTCTGCTTTTCATCTCTCTTGCCCTTAAGATGAATGTGTTCCACTTTCTGAGGGTCTGTTTGTTCACCCGGAGCTTCAACACACAATCCTGACGCTTCCTCTGAAATATTTAAAGAAGACACTTTTAATCCAGCGGTCAAGTGTACAGCGGTATGAGCAAACAAACGGCAAAGCGGCGAAGAATGACGTAAAAATGAACAAGGATGGTGAAACGTTTGAACTCGTGTCGTTAAGCATGCTCGTTTTTGCTTTTTGGACATACAACTATTAAAACGTTTACTATGCAAAACGAATCAATAAGACACACTGTCATCATACTGAACCCAAAACACACACGAGAAACAATGTGGTTTTTTAATTTCAAGACATTTCTGAAGCTGTGTAACTACTGGTCACTTCGAAATTGAACTGGACCTGACCCTGACCCGGGCGAGACTGTGGTGCAATCCTGGCCCGGACATCTGCCTGTGTGAAATTTACATTTTACAGCTTTTGGCCCTATCCAGAGCAATGGTGGGTTTAGGGCAGAGGTGGGCAAACTAATTAAGCTTTTTAATCCGGCCACCCGAATTAAAATAAATGATAATATTAAACCTTGATAATGTTTTATTTTTCCTGCAACTCTGCCGTTTCTTGACAGACCAGACACTGATACACTGACTTTTGTTGAGGTATTCTGTCTTATGCTGCATTCAAGCAGTGTCGGAAGATCCGTATTGCCGAGTTGTATTTCCGAGTGAGAAAGTGATTTTTCCGATCATTCCGACACCGTATGAACGCATCGTTACTCAGCGTTTTCCCTCTTTGAGAGCGCAACCCTTTTGTAATGATGAGCGGAGCTTAAAAAAAAGAAAAGTGGACAGAGAATGTCAAGTAATTAATAACGAAATATTGTAGCGTTAATCACACTTTGGGTTTGTGTTTGTTTGTGTTCGCTGGTTTGTGTGAGTGAGGCACGCCTCTTTTATCTTCGAGAATATGTTCACTGTATGTGTGGCAGTGTTTAAGACGAGCAGTGGTTATAAAGGCTGGTGTTATTGTCTGCGCTTTGCTTCCATTAAAGAGCTCGGAAAGAGTAAACCTGTTCATTCTTTTATTCTCGCTCTAATAGTTTTTGCTGAACACCGATCGATAGCTGATATGCAAAAATGCTATCGCGGTTTTTAAATAGTATAAAATCACTTTACCACAAAAGATGCCAGTTATGCTGGCAAGCAGTTATAGATAAAACGGGAAACTACTCATTTACAGGCTCAAAAAAATCTTTTAAGAGTCTTTTCAATAAATAAACACTTTGGGACTTGGAAGAGATATTTTGTTGTAATGCTTTCGTTAATTCTCCATTGTAATTAAAGCACGTTTTCTACATATTCCATGTTATTTTTTTTCTTGAGGTGAATTACCAAGTCACTCCATCCATCTGCTCCTGGTCCGGCCCTTCTGTCAAATTTTAGAACCCTCTGTGGCCCACGAGACAAAAAGTTTGCCCACCCCTGGTTTAGGGTCTTGATTAAAGACCCAACTGGGGCAGCTTGGCAGAGGTGGGATTTGAACCCAGGTCCAGAGGTCCAGTACCTTAACCGCTAGGCTACCGCAGTCCCATACATGTCCTCTCTGCATCTGCATGTTTTTCCTACCATTTCCTCACCAATAACTATGACCAAATCACCGAACCATTTGCAATGTATCTCTAGCATGCTATACTGTTAAATACAGACACTGATCCGTGGCCATGGCTTTTTAATCACAACTCTTCCAAGGAGCCCATTTTTGCAAGTCTTTCTCAGACTAAATAGATGTCCCAGGGTCCTAATGGTCTTTCAAACCTGTGCAACTTCAAGTCTTCTGCTTCATCATATATAAAAGAGCATGTACAGTGCAAGTGGAAACACCTGTCTGCCACTGGCAATTGTTAAGATTTCAGCTTGACCTTGCTCATACGGAATAATCACCTTGTACCATGTTGACGTACTCACTCTCACCATGATGCAAGTTTTAAGGCTACACTGCAACAATCTACCACAATCCTGCCTTTTTAAGCAGGGGTATCCCTCACCTAGCTTTAATTTCTCTACGCAGCTGATTATGTTTCAGTCAGTCAGTTTAGATCAGTCTAAACATAACGTCATTGCTTTGTTAGATTTATGCACTGAGATTTATGCCAACTAATTCCTGAAAGGGCTCTGATACTTACTACCAAAACTCTGCACACATTCTCTGTTGGTTAGAGGTCAGGGCTGCAGCCAGGCCATTCCAGTACACATAGCCATGCCTCTGTAATGTAGCAGCATGTGGTTTTGCATTGTCTTGTTGCATGGGTGTCCCTGTATAAGATGGCACCGTGAACAAAACATATGTTGCTCTAAAATGTCAATGTATTTTTCTGCATTAATGCTGCCATCATATAAGTAAAAACGAGGACACTGACACAGCCAGACCCCGATGGTCCAGGGTTCAAATTCCACCTCTGCCAAGCACACACAGTTGGGTCCTTAAGCAAGGCCCCTAACCCATGACTGCTTGGATTGTAAGACTGTATGAGTTGTAAGTCGCTCTGGATGAGGATGTCTGCTAAATGCTGTAAATGTAAATGTAGCAGTCTGAATGGTCCTTTTTATCTTTGGTCCGAAGCATAAAGCATCCATTTACTCTAAAAAAAGTTCTGAAATAATGATTCATCTGACCACATGACATGTTTCCACTCTTATAGTCTGTCCAAGATGCTTCAGAGTTTACAGAAATTCATGCCGTTTCAGGACTTGTTTAACGTAAGGTTTTTTTGTAAAGAAAGGTTTTAAGTGGCATTTGTGAATGTAACAGAAGTTTTTTTGTTGATCGATAAATGACGCTTTATAAGTGCCCTTCCTAAATTCCTTCATTCCAACTTGTTTTTATAATGTGTTACAGGCCAGAAATGCAGGAATGAATTTTTATTTACAAATGAAATGAATATTTTGGGTACATACGGTCTGCAGAAAAATTACATTTAATGAAAGTAAATGTCAGCAATAATGTGTTTTTTATTAGCACTTTCTATAATGTACCTTTTTTTTTAAATTTGGGATTGTCTGTATATTTATTAATTTGGTATATGTTTGCTAAAAAATATATGACCTAACCTGGTCCAGGTAAGTGATGAGTCTTGTTAGGTACAACTGCCACTGGGCAGACATGGTTTAGGTTAATTGGTCCAGTTCCCCTGGGGCAGCACGGTGGGTAGCACCACTGCATCACAATAAGAAGGTCCCAGGTTCAATCCCAGGGTGGAGAGACCTGGGTCCTTTCTGTGTGGAGTCTGCATGTCCTCCCCGTGTCTGTGTGGGTTTACTCCGGGTACTCCACAGTCCACAGTTCAAAGACATGCGTGTTAGGTTAATTGATTACTCTAAATTGGCATTGACTTGTATATATATATATATATATGTATATATGTGACTGGTTTTGATATAACCTTGTGTATGGATATAACCTCGTGTGTGTCGCTTACATGGCCATTGATGCCGATAGCGACGTTAAAGAAGCCAAATAAATAAATAAACCAGTCCCAGTGGTGGGTGTCCCTCTCCCCCTTTTACATTCATCTGGCTGCCACCTAATTAAAACATCTCCCTGAGCTCCAGTTTATATCGTCCCAAAACCTTTGAAAAAGACAAAAAAAATCTAATCTACATTGTGTCTCAGCCCCTGTAGATCCTGCCCATGGTTCTTTGAGTGTTCAAGTTGAAGGTATAACTCAAAACCCATCTGTCTCTTTCAGAAGCGGCTCTTCATCGTCATCTTCTTGTTCCATCCTTCTCCATCACGTTCCCAAGGAACCCATCTACTCCTGGATATATTCTTCAACCCGTTCCTCTCCTCCAGCCCACACAATGAGTAGGAGCAGTAGAGTGTGGAGCAGACTGAGCATGCTCAGCATGTTAGTGCTTGTCCAGTTAGAAATGACGTGCTTGGCAATGACTCTGAACTCCATTCCCCTACGCATGTTTTCGGACGGCCATCAGGAGGTGGACGCAATGCTTCACAGACAGAAGAGGAACTGGGTGTGGAACCAGTTCTTTGTGCTGGAGGAATACACAGGAGACGATCCTCTGTACGTCGGCAAGGTAAGGAAGCTACAACTGGGGCATAAACATGAATTCACTAAAAGATAAGTTAAAAAAACCCAAACACTTTAGTCTAGTGTTTTAGCTGTTTGTTAATGGAATCACCGTTCATTTTACACAAGACTAAAACTTTCTAAAACAATCCTGAGAGACTGAACGTGTCAAACCTGAGCCAGAAATGGAAGTATCACGTCTATCGCATTTTTCACCTCATCCATCACGAGGCTTTACATTCACACTGCAACGACATGTGCAAAAGCAAAACAAGAGTCAGTGCTCAGGTAAAAAGAAAGAAAAAAAAAAGAACAACACAGCAACAAAAAAGAAAATCTGTATTTTATTGATTGACTCACACTGACCTTTCAAAAATTAAAAAGTAAAGATAAAAAGGTTTTTACGCATGCTTTGGGTGAAAAAAAGGCCTTGATAATAACACAAAGCAATACACGGTCAAATATTAATTCACTAGTTGAAAAATCGTCTGTTTCTCCATCATTAGCTGTCTACAAAATAGAGTCACTTTATTAGGTACACTGCCTTGATTCTACATCCATTGTCCATTTTATCAGTTGTAGTTTTACACTTACATTATTTAGCAGACGCCCTTATCCAGAGCAACTTACAATTATTACAGTCTTACAATCCAAGCAATTGTGGGTTAAGGGCCTTGCTCAGGGGCCCAACTGTGGCAGAGGTGAGATTTGAACCCTGGACCTTCAGGTCTTGAACCAGCACCGCAACCACTAGGTTACCATAGTTTTACAATTGCTTTAGTCCATCTGTCTCTCTATATACGGTACTCTGTTAGTCCCCTTCACTCTGTTCTCTAATGGTCAGGACCAGCACAGATTAGGTACTATTAGAGTTGTGGATCATTCCATGCACTGCAGTGACACTGATGTGCCGGTATTACTGAATCAGACTCATTAGAGAACAGGGTAAAAAGAATGACTAATAACAAAGCATATCGAGAAACTGCCGGACTATAATCTGTAATCGTAGAACTACAGTAGAAGTGCATCTACATGGCAAAGCTAATAGTTTTCTTCTTCAGAAAGATGTAACAAAAGCAAGTAAATAAAAGAAGAATAATCTACCAACCCAGTAAAAAAAAACACTGTTTACATGGACGAGTAATCCTGGCAACCCAAATTACAACGGGTCTCTAAGCTTAGGTTTATACACTAGACAGGAGCGTTTTGCAGACTGCAATCTGGCAACCCATGTTATGTGGATTACAGTATTTAGAGTTTATTCAATTCAATTAAAATGTATTTCTTTAGCGCTTTTTACAATAGAGCATTGTCTCAAAGCAGCTTTACAATCTTATATTATCTTAAAATACCAATCCCAAATTGAGCAAGCATAGGGTGACAGTGGAAAGGAAAAACTCCCTGAAAGTAGAAACCTTGGGAGGACCAAAACTCAAAATCCTCAAGAGTCCTGACCTCCATTGGTTGCCTAGATGTTAATGAAGTAAATATTTGAAAGTGTATTAAAGTAATACTAAAATTAAGTAAATAATAATTGCATTATGAACAGAGGAATAATAAAAAAACATTATGGCAACCGCATTTAGATTTAGCAGACACCCTTTTCCAGAGCGACTCACAACTGTTACAATTCCAAGCAATCTTTGGTGGGTTAAGATCCTTGCTTAAGGACCCAACAGTGGCAGCTTGGCAGTGGTAGGATTCGAACCCTGAACTTTCTGGTTCACAGTCCAATACGTTTAACTTATGTTAAAAATTACTAGTTTTATAAAGTACAAAAAAGAACGATCCAAAATGAAGTCAAAATTAACTATTAAAAATAATAAATACTCTGCATATAATAACGGAGCTTAATTAGCTTTGTGTAAATAATCAGTACTCAGGGTTGCTAATGTTATGCACTATGAGGACGTACTGGATAGCGGAGTATAATTTAGAATGAATACAATCTGACGACCCACTTTGCATTTAAATTGTCTTAATTGTACTTTTTTGCGCCTGTGTGCCACTGTTCTCTGGCTCCTTCCTAATGGCAGTGTGTGTGTGTGTGTGTGTGTGTGTGTGTTTAATGAATATCTGACACCTTGTTTGATCACGGCTTTTTGACAGCATGCGGATTCGTGCCGATTAAAGACGATTAGTGAGGATTTTCTTACGCCAGAGACTGGCTCGGTTCTGCTCTGCCGGCACAGGGCATTTGTTAAAACTATCTTCTATTTGTGTAATTAAGGGAGGATTTGAAAAAAAAAGTCGTTTGTACATGGCGTGAACGTTAACCGAAGCTGAACACGAGAATTAGAGCTTAAAGCTTCGACATGTAACTGCGTCCACTACTGTAGAGTTACTGGGTTTAATTACTTCAGTCATGTCTTTCTTGAGTGAAAAAAAAAATCCTTCTATATATACAGACATGCGCTTTATTACAACCACCCATGAATCTATGAACCCATGATCTAATCCGGCAAGCAGCAGCAGTGCAGTGCATAACATCATACAGATACAGGCCAGCAGCTTCAGAGACCATATTAATACCAATCAATCAGACCAATCAATGCTGTGGATCCACAGGCTGTGTGTGTATGTGTGTAAACACTTTACTGGCTTGCTTGTTAGCTCACATTTGGATTACAGACTGTTCCAAATCGGTTAATGTATTTGTTGTTTTGTTACCCATGATTGTTTGAATTATTTTCTGCTAGATATTTGTAACAAGATGTACAGTAAATGGCACTTGTAAATGTATGTACTTGTCCTATTTTAAGTAGTACTCCTTTGTTTGTCTCACTAGTTTATCAGTGTTATCTCTGGCACATTTACGTATCGATTACGTATCGTATCGAAAGTACCCTTCGTGTTTACATTTAAGTAGCCTAAAACACTACATAACTATGGCAATGTTTGATCAACAACCACTTCGGGAAAGACCTGTTTCTCAGACTGTAATGCGGACGTTAAATGCACGTATCAGCCATAAGGCCAGACTTTTTTTATTGCTTGTTTCGCGGATCTGCCGACGATCATATTTAAAGAATACAAAAAATATATATAGATTTTTTTGTATTTATCGGATCAGCCGTAGCACCAATGGTTGAAATAAAAAAAAATA
>JAVSBV010084323.1:0-23082 GCA_033117975.1 Parotocinclus spilosoma | reverse complement strand
TTCTTGGTGGTATGCTGACATTACCCTGGATACCGTGGCTCTTCATACATCACAAACCTCCCACACTAAAATGACAGGTGTTTCAGTTTCATCGTCTAACCCCTGTATATATAGTCATTTTATCAAAATCAAAATGATGCTACCTCAGTCCATTATTCCTTTCTTGTCATTAAGGGTTTTTTTTCATTTACCTGCACACTGTATTCTCTGGGGTTAGGTACCAGAGCCACCAAATAAAATGTATTTACTGATTAATTTTTAAGAGCTGTAAATCAAAAGTATTGTTAATTGAATATGAGGCATAATGTACGGTTACACCCCTGACTTTAACAGAAAATATCAAACATTTTAGCAGGGATTTATAACTGTATTACAGTGGCTACCAATACTTTATTGTGTATACACACCCAGGCCCCTTTATAAAGTATACCTCCTTGTTTCTACACTTGTCCATTTGATCAGTTTTACATACCATATAGATCCACTTTGTAGTTCCTCAATCACAGACTGTAGTCCACCTATTTCTCTACATATACTTTGTTCGTCCCCTTTACTGTTCTCTAATGGTCAGAACCCCCACAGATTAGATACTATTTTGATGGTAAATCATTCTCAGCAGTATAATGCTATTGATGTGATGGTGGTGTGTTAGTGTGTACTGAGCTGGTATGAGTGAATGAGACATAGCAGTGCTGCTGAAGTTTTAAAACATATTCACTCTATTAGGCCAGACTTTTATAATTGCTTGTTCCTCGTATGTCCCTACTTAAGAATCTACTTAGGAGGGAGGAAAAAAAATAAAAATAAATCTTTATTTTCATCACTTTTCAATTTCTCGAGGACTATGTGGAATCAAAACAAGAAAGGAGAAAAAAATAAAAATACATTTTTATTTTAAAATAAAATGTATTTAATTTACAATTAAATTAAAGTGAATCTGGTAAAAAAAAATTATGTACAGAACAATACCGTTGGCTCTCCACCGGAAGGCAGAAAAAGCTAAAAAATAATTTAATAATTAAAGAAATATATATTTTTTGTATTCTTTAAATATGATCGTCGGCGGATCCGCGAAACAAGCAATAAAAAAAGTCTGGCCTTAGCTGTATCTACCATATTGCACCACAATGTAGATGTAAAGTCAGCAACTCGTATGTTGTTGCAAAGTTTGTCAGTCATCCTTACAGGATGAGTGGCTGGACATGGTGGATGGTGGAATATTTTCAGTCCAGCAGTGACACGGGTGTTTAAAAGCAAATGAGAATGACATATCACCCAAAATAGTACCTGATCTGTGATGGTCCTGACCATTGGAGAACATAGTAAATGGGACTAACAAAATTAAATGACTTTTTTCTTAGTATATGGCTGCCTATAGACAATACCTACAACCGCAGCACACTGTACAAACTAAATCTTAAAGAAAAATAAGTGCATAATGTAATGGTAAATGTGAAATTTCATAAAAGTATCTACCTGTTTTTGCTCCTCCTCGCCTTTAGCAGAGGGCTCAGGGACCAACAGTTTGGACTCTTGACTTGGACTTTTATCCCGGGCCGTCTGCTCAGAACTTGTACGGCTTTGCCCCTCCTGAGAGAGTCCAAGGAATTTCTCTCTGGCACTAAAGAAGTCGATGCGGTCGGAGCTGAGAGCTGAGGGAAGCGAGGCAGAAAGCCCAGCTTCCTGTACAGTGGCACTGGGGTGTTGGTGATGGTCATCATTGTTGGTGTGACCTTGCTCTGCACAGTCTACATCTGTGTCAGGCACTTGATGGCAGAATTTCTGCCTGAATTCAGGCACCTGCGTGGGCAGCCCTGTAGAGGTGTTTGTAGCTGGTCTGCTCGGTTCAGGAGTCCGACTTCTAACAGCCCCCGTTTTCGCCTCAGAGCACATCTCACCCTGTTCGTGACTGGATGGTTTGGTTTCTACAGATGAGAGAAGCTTCGGGGATGACGCAGGGTCATGAATTGCAGCAGGTGGATGAGGGCGACTCACTGAAACCATTTCCACCACATTTACTGAAGCTTCGGGTCTGGGATCTGGCACAACTGTGGCAGCCCTAGGATTAAGGAGCATGTGTGGCTCCTCTGAAGCAAGGCTTTCATCAGAGTCTCCCAGGCCATTTGAAAAGAGCGTCTCCTGTGTGCTTGGCTCGTGCTGACCTTTTTCCCCCACTGCAGCAGCTGAGACAGGGCTAAGAGTCTGGAGCAGCTCGTGAAGTGATGGAGACGCCTGGGTGCCCCCCTGATTGCGGGGATTGGAGCGGCCTAGCGACTGTGCTCCTGGAGTCTTCACCAGGGGTTCAAGGTGTTCGGATAGGTTACTATCGGAATGGGACCGCCACAGCTTGTTGTGCCTCTGCCTGCTAAAAAGGCAAGGTAAAAAGAAGAGAAAGGGCGTGAAAAAACAAATAAAGCGGACAAGAGCATTAAAGCAGGGTTCTACAGTGTATGCTTTTAAAAGAAAGGTGAATGAAATATTTATTTAGGAACACTTTCAGACAAGATTTTGACCTAAATGTGCCACCATTGTATCAATAATCTGGCTACCTACTTCCTATGTTTGTCATTCTCTATGTAAAGCTTTCTAACTGACAATGCAACCCTAACAGAGGTTAACGATACAGAGTTTTCTTTACTACATTTCCTATTTCACCACCAATTGCTCGTGCCCAGTGTATTCATGTACTTCAGCCATTAGTTGAATGCCAAATTATGCCAAATTGTAAGGGACTGGATTCTAGTCTTTGCCGTTTTATCACAATTCTAATATGATTCTTTTCAGATTCCTGATAAGTGTCTGCATTTATTTAAGCATCGGTTCCTCTGTTAATTTAGAGACAGTGGTTCCCAAAATGAGTAAATCCAGCCGAATGAAGACAACAAAGTCAGAGAGCTTGGATTCAATACTGAGTTTGGCTTGTAAGATCATGGTTGTGAGAGGTGCATTTAGCAAAAATTCCAGTTCTAGTGGTGTGCTCCTAGTGCTAGACCCAAGCCCAGTTAAATTGAGGTTGTGTTAGGCAGTGCATCTGACATAAATACTTGTCCCTAACTAAAGCAGCAACTAATTGGGTTATTTGCATGCCCAATGAAAATTCAGACAACACTACACATTCCAACATCCTACAGTGTCTTGCATAAGTATTTACACTCCATGAAATTGTCAGGACGTTGTATAGTTGTATTGTGGATTTGATATGAACTTAATAAGTATTACAGATAGTTCTGGGCAAAAATTATTAACTTAATATTATGCTTTTAATGGGTAATGATAATTATATAACAACAAATCATTGGTTAGAGCCAATGGTCAGGACCATTAACACTTCAGATTGTGTTTTTATGAATGGTTTTGGCCCATTATTTGTATATTTTTTTTAATAACAACAATTTTTATTTTGTAAATACAATATCATTCATTATTCGTACAATAAAAACAAACAATGTGATGCATAGGCCTTTACCTCCTTGGTGTGAAAACATTACATGTAGTTCTAGTACATTACATGTAGTTCTGGTGCAACTGCAAGCAAGACTCACATAATAAATCAAGTATGGTCCATCTGTGTGCAACTAAAATCTCTAACATCCTGCTCTGGAAGGTCCCAGAGTTTGGCAGTAAAGCTTTGCAAACATCGTGAAGATCAAGTAGCTATCAAATCAATCCAGGACATGATAAAAATGTAAAATAGGGTGTGGTTATAAAATGACAACCCAAACTTTTAATATTCCACAAAGCAATGTTAAATCAACAATCTCACAAAAATGAGAGAATGGGATATCCCATAATAAAATATGAGAGCAATGTATTTATTATTAATAATAAAAAAAATTCGGCACAGGACAAGGTTGTCCATCAAAACTTCTGTGGCCAGTCAAGGCCAGAGAAGCAATGCAGTGTGCATGAAGGACATAGATACTGCTCACAAAAAATGGGGGATATTTCAAAATGAAATATGCATAATACCCCCTAACACTCCACAAAGGTGGGAATAAGTGTGCCCAAATACATTTTAAAGCCTGACCGAACTTATGGAAATAAGTACTGTGGTCTGATTATATCAAAATGTGAGCATTTTGGTTGCAAAGATCTATGTACATCACAAACCAAACACTACTCATCACCAACACTATCCTCGCGGTGAAGTATTATGGTGGCAGCATTATACTGAGTTGAAGGCAAGAAGAATGAAGTCATATAGTGAGCGATCCTCAAAGGAAACCTATTCCAGTCTGCACCAGTGTGGAGGTTCACTTTTCAACAACGACCTAAAATTACTACCAAAGTATGACAGAAGTTAAAAAATAAATGTGGTCAACTCACACTCAGCCCTTAATCCAGTTGGGAAATCTAGTGAAAGATTCAGATTGCAATATCAAACCAATCTAACAGAGGTCAAACTATTTTGAATAGTGAATGTTTATGCAATGGACAGATGTTTGCTTTTTTTGATTAATTAAAAGTTGTATCACAATTTCAATCATTTGTAGTATTCAATTTGCCAAACATTATGTTAATCACAAAATTAAACAACTAAGTTAAGAGCATTTTAATTCAAAGTTGTAACATTACAATATGTTGTAAGGTTGAAAGGGGTGAATACTTATGCAAATCATTGTAAATAATGCACTACAAAGGCAATAAGGAACAAATTCAGACACACTTCCCCATTTTGATGAATGACTAATTAAAACTTTATAATAATATCTCAGATAAATGGGAAGTCATAAATGACATATGACATACGTAAGTAAACATACGGGTGAGTTTAGAAAAGGAAAATTTTAAAAGCTTCTGTAATTTTTTTTCGTAACCGAATGAAGTGGCACCAATAATTATGCAAATGTATTTTATGATGGTGCAGTATTTCAGATTGGCTCATGTCTATGCTTAATTTGACAACAAAAAACCAACAACACAGGCATTGAATCAAGATCCCACAAATTAACGCTTCTTCACTACTTAGAGAAAACACCATGTCTCACTTATACCTGTAATCTCCAATCAGATGTAGTGTATATTTTAGCCTCAAAATTTCTCTAAAGCTCTTAACACATGCAAGAGTCCAGTACAGTAAATAAAGAACAACGCATGCTCAATTAGTTCTAACAGTACATGTCTTTCATGTAAGCTGTGTGAATCAGTTGGGCTTATAGTGAGATGCCTGTCTTTCTGCTTTGCATACATGCAATTGAGATGTGTACCTGGCCAATAAGATTCCCTGGTACTCCTCCAGCTGTCTCATGAAGGACGGGTTTGGCTTGGTGACGGCACGGCGCTCTTTGACGTAATCGAAGGCCTGCTCTAAGTCCCAGCCATACTCCTTCATGGCGTAGGCTATTACAGTGGAGGCAGAGCGGCTCACTCCCATCTTACAGTGCACCAGACACTTGGCACCTGCTTTCCTGAAGAGAGCAGGTTAGTTTTAAGTTAGGAATTAAGGATACTGTAGTGCTGTTTTGCCATTTTTGCTCATCACATGTAATATCATACTTTATTACTTGATTCCAGAATTAAATTTGTTTCAGAGAGAATTTGTTGTATCAGAACTGTATTGGGAATACATAAGATAACCCTATCAGCATCAATAAACTATAATTCTAAAAAAAAATACATAATGATGATGCAAGTTAAAAAAATGTTTCCAATCACTACCTGTTTTATCCAGTACTCAAGTACGCAATACCTACTTAATGTTAGGTATTTTTAAATGTGCAAAAAATGTAAATAGGTGATTACAAAAAGTGCATAAAAATATCCACAAGAGGGTGTTACAAAGCGATCAAACAGGCCAGTAATATCAGCAGCTAATACTTCCTTAGTTCATTTCTAACATGGAATTATTAGCCGCTGATTGTAAGTTTAAACCTCACTAGAAAAAGCAAATAGAGATTTGATAGCGCACTCTATCCACTACCTTTACGTGTGAATGTTGTTCATTTTAATGTTATTGCTTCCAGCTTTGAAGCTAAAACTGACTGCGAAGTAACACAGGTGTATTACTATAATATATTACTATAATGTGTGTATACACATTAGCCCTGTTAGTAAACTATGAGGCCAAAAAACAATACTAAAAAAATATTATAAAAAAAAAAAAAGTCAAAAGATTGATTTTGAGGTCCCATTGCCCAACAGTATTTTACTTTATACTCATTGGTTTCATGTCTTTATTGATTTTATGCTTTGTATTAAATTTCTTGATGTTAATTTATACTAAAATGTGCTATACTAAGGTCTAGTCACCTCACTGATTTACTACTGATTTGAATACATACTGTTCAACTCTCAGACCTTTTTGCATCACTGTCTAGAAACTCGTTACCAGTGTTTGCTCTGCCTTCACTGAAGATCACCATGCCTCAGCAGACCAAAGATCTTCTCAGCATACTTCTTGTTACATGAATTTTCATTCTTACAGAACTTACTTGGCTCTGGAGATGAATTTGTAGGTGTCGTTCCAGTAAGCCAGCAAGTCAGTGGCCTCCTCGTCATACACTCGAATGTTGTGGTACTCAAACAGGCCTGGGAAAAAGTTATCAATCTCCCGCGTCACATTAAGGATGTACTGAACCCTGAGCACAGAAAGACAGGCCTTTTTTTCTAACATGTCAAACATTTTATGTAGCTGGGTGTGTGCTCTAAATTCTGATTCTAGGCTTACCCGCTGTTTTGTAGCTCTTCTAGGTTTGATGCATTCCACTCCGAACCCTTCAAACAGAACCAAATAATGAAATATTAGGCAACACCCTACATCAGTCTCAACTGAAAAGTTACCATAGAAAAATACTTACCAGGTAAACATGCTCAAAGATCTCAGTGGGGCTGTCCATCTGACCCAGGATGACAATCATCTCGTTATCTATATACTCTTTAAACTCCCGTAGATTGCATACCATCTGCATCTCCAGTTCTGTTCGGATCTAGGATGGGGTGGGGATAAATAAAATAAAGTTTTATTTGGAATGTATGATGCATGTGTTGTACACAGAGTACATGTACAGTAATGTGCAATACCGTTAGGCCACCATTACATTGGATATACCTACACTGTATACCTATACAAAAAATTGAAAAATTATTAATGTAATTAAAAATAAGCACAGAAAATTTGGATGCAAATGTTTTTTTAAGCCATGGGCTATACTAATATACTATTTTATGTAGTTTACTCTTACACTTAGTAGCAGAATCTGGCAGCTTCATCAGGACATGAAGTTGACCATTTATCAGTTCAAAGATTCTTGATCAAGAATGATACTTTTGGAAGGGTAGCAGCCAGAGGGGAAAATGGTGAAAAGCCCAAGATGAATAAAAGTTAGAAATGTTTAGATCCATTCGTCAACAACACGTTATAGATGGTACCGGTAATTATACCATTGCTAAAACAACAAATCTAATGGTGGCCTTAGACTTTTGCGCAATACTGAACAAAAGTATATGGCAATGTGTAAGCACACCTCTTTAGATGTGACATTCTCCAGGTCTTTCTGCATCATGATCTCTCTCAGACGCATCTTGATCAGTCGCTCTGTTCTCTCCCGCTCTGTTGGCCTGCTGGCACATAACAAACAGTCCATTCATTGAACTGTATACTTACACTAAGATCTCCTTAATAAACACTGGTCTTTTACAGTTAGCAAACCACTGCCAGTTAGATACCACTGTCGTTCTTATTATTGTCTGCCATTATTATTATTATTGCTGATTGTCTATGTAGGACACTAAGTGATTATTACTCTGAAATGTGTATAATGTATAAATATGTTGAATGTGTAAAAATACATATTTTTATATTAGATATTTTTTATTTGTATAATTTTATTAGAGACGCCCATCTAGTAGCACCTTTGACCTTCATAATAGCAGTAAATCATTGTAGGTCAGATTGCACTAGGTGCTGACATATTTCCACAGGAATACTGACCCATGAGGACAGGACAGCTTCTCGTAGTTGGTAAAAATTAAACGAAGGTACTAACATGCTCTAAACGGCCTGTTCTACACTGTCCTAGAGATGCTCTTAATAGGAAAACTGTGAAGGCCAGGGAAGCAAGGAACACTCGCCGTCATGTTCCTGGAACCAATCCATGACTATACGAGCTCCATGAGTATTAAATTAAGCTTCCATTAAGAAATTAACTTGGCTGGCCACAATGCTTATTTAAGCCCTCTGCCCAAACGTTCATCCACAAGAATTAGAGGGCCCTGTGTGTGCCAAGAAAACACTCACTACACCATTACGCCACCTCCACCAGTCTGAACTCTGACACCTTGCATGATGGGTTCATAGATTCATGCTGCTAATGAATCCTTATCATCAGCATAGTCCAGCAGAAATCTGGATTCAACCAGGTGATGTTTTTTCACTGCTCAGTGATCCAATATTTGCCCTTTTCTTAACTGCTATTAGACAGCAATGGCACTTGAATGGGTTGTCTGCAGCCCATCCATGCTAAGGAAAATCAAGTTGTGCTTTTAGACACATCAGCTGGATCACCAGCATTGTCTTCAGCTGCAACTTGATTAACCATGCACCATCTGTTCATCAGATTCTTTCTTTGAACCCTTTCATCGACATGTTGTTCTCTGGATATTTTTCCTCGATTGCATAATTCCTGGCATACACCGTTGCATGAGAAAATGCCGTATGGTGGCAGTTTATGAAATATTGGCACGTCCAGTCTAACACCAATAACCACATTTGAAGTCAATCGGAAATTTTATTCTTATATAGAAGTACATTGAATCTGATCCACAGAAAATTTGAGCTCACTTGATTTATGTTGCCTGTGTGAAAGGACAGGTGTCTCAAATAAAGTGGCCACTGTGTTTGTACTGCCCTACTCTGGTTCTTTAATGTACGTGAAACGAAGAGTTTAAATCTGTAATAATAGATTTTGAAAGCTTGTGTTAATATTACAATTCTCATTTAACCACAGTACTTTAGCTGTACTAATCCTCTCAGTGCTGTATAGAATGGCTTATTTAAAATCACCGTCTTGTGACTCCAGTGTTTATGCACACTGGACCTAGAGGTTATGTTCAGTTTGACCTTTGGTAGAACCTAAAAGGAACATGCATGTTGCATCATTAACATTGAAATCCGTAAGGCTTTTTTTCACCTAAATGATTTGAATTAAAGCAAGTCTGCTTGCAAGCTTTAGGTCACTACAAATATTGGACTTGGGCATCTCATTATGAGTATATGCATGTCTAAATAGGTGGTTTTGTCACCTCAGTACAGTCTAAAACCTACCGTTTCCCAACAGCTTCTGTAAAATTTATACATAGCCGTGAGCAACAAATGCTGAACAAACTGTCCAACATGACATCCTGTTAAAGAAACTCATCAGGCCCAGAGACTCATGTGGTTTAGATATCATACCCACATACAGGAAGTCTTAAGTGAGCAAGTCTGTCTGTGCACTGTTATGATGCGACAAGATTGTCTGACTTCCACTTTTCTCTGCCATGCTGTAAAGAAGTGGCATAGAGCATGATTCTCAGGTTAAAGAGCTTGCAGAAAAGCTATGTTCCATCCTGTCAGCCTTGTAACCACAGTCTCACACATACTTACTTATACGCTTATGTGTACTGCTCACAAAAATTTTAATATCCCCTAATTTTCACGAGCAGTATACATAAGTGTCATAGACTTAAATGCCATTAAAACTGTGCCAGTAAAACTGTGTTAAAGAAAATGGAAGTTTGTTCTATCTGTTTTTGAAACCAGTAACTTAAATCATATCTTTCATAAATAAAACTGTATATGAGTAGTAGTATACCTCTTACTGAACACAATGTTAGCTGCCTACAAGATAGTAGTGAATCCAACAGAACCACATTCTAGCCTACTTTTTCAAGTAGGCTTGAGCACGGTTGAAGAGTGCTTTGCTTGCTGCCCTAAAAAAGGTTCTCAGAGTCTACTTTTGGGTAAAAAATCTCCTGTTAAGTTGTTGACTTCTAGGTGTAACTCAACGACAGACTCAAAGACATTTGGCCCATTTGACAGACTTTGAGAGGGGGCGCATCATTGACCTGAGAGAAGAACAAAGGTTATTTTGACTAATTGTCCACCATCTAGGTGGTTCAGACCTAGCTGTTAGGATGTCCTAGGAGCAGTGGTTCAGTAAGGGTAGGCACACATGGCAACCAGGCTATTGATGGCCCAGACAGACCACAATTAGAGAGGATTGTTTGATCAAGCATGAGCAGCTCCCACATTTTTGTGTTCCATCATCCAGGCACAGGTCTTCATTACTTTCATTACTCAGGTCTTTGCCTAGACCATTTCCCGGCACTTAGCAGAAGGAATTTTGTTTACGGATAATATGTGTCTTGCCATTGACAGAAACTCACCGTCACCTTCATTTGCAGTGGTGTTGTGAAACAGGGAAACCTGGACTGATACAGACTGGAAGGGTAATGACTTTATTATTAAATCCTTAATGATAATTATCATTTGGCATCAGACAGTGGTCGGGTTTGAGTATGGAGGCCTCATGGTAAGCACTTCAATGCTGCCTTTGTTGCGGAGTGACACTGGGACTGTGGTAGCCTGTGGACACTGACAACTCAGTAATGTGTACAGGACATCCTGGACATCCTTTCATGGCAGGGCTTGCAGATTTTTCACAAATCAAGCATTTATGGGACTAGCTGGGATGCTTGCTTCAGCAAACTACAAATGGAGAGGATCTACAGGCCCAGCTACTACATCCAAGAGCCTCTTTGAGAGCCTTTTCATGTGGCAGCAAGGGAAACACTTTTATGCCCTCTTGTGGCTAGATCCAGTGTCTAAACAGAACAATAATTAACAATCATCTGCCTGAGACAGAACTGCATGTATGTGAACTCAATTTATGCACAAATATAATGAAAGCTGTTTTTGTTTGGATGGAGAGCAGTTTAGGCACGTTGCTGTGGAGAGCTCATACTGTGAGATTAACAAACCCTCCACAAAGGTCAGTCAATGGTAACATTTCAGCATCTTGGAAGTGATCACATTATAAAAAGTGAAAAAAAAAAACACCCAAAAGACAGAAAGTCAAATGGATTAATAAATGCCAGCAAATTACTAAATCTGGAATGCGTTGCCACTAAGGTATACAGGTATATAAACCTTCCTCATAAAGATTTCATATGCTGTCTCTAAATGTCACAAGAAGCCATATGCTACTATAACCTGGGTAATTTAAAATTAAAATAATCAATTAAACTTAAATGAATGTTGGACCCTTTTACTTCATGCTGCAGTGTTCTAAAAGGTCAGCTTTCTACAAAGCAGACAAAAATTGGCAGAAACATCCATGTTGGATATCTATGGTTTTGAACTTGGCAGGTGTTTCATGAAGGCAGTTCTGATGTGGATAAAAAAGAAAGAAGTGCACATACACATCGGAGAAGAGCACGGGCGAGTCGGCGCGAAGCGACTGCACATCCTGCATGGCATTCCACTCGTTGATGTGGGTCTGGTCCGAGGACACGCGGCTCTGATAGTAGCTGACCCATGTGAGGAAGAGGCTGCCTGGAAAGTAGTTATGGGAACGTGCTACATCACAGGCTTTATGAAGTGATTGCAGAGCTGACCTGCATAAAGGAACAGGAAGAATTCATCTTTACTGAGCAAGAGTTAGATGATTAATTTGTAATTAATTGTATTTGATTGCCATTGCCTATATTCACAGCATAGCGCTGGCTATGTTATATAGCAGTCCATTACAGTAGCTGTCAGACTAGGCCATATACTATAATGTTATAATGCTGTATACTCCATTTTTACAAAGGCCCAGGTATGATATTTCAACTTCACAATAGGAATACGATAAATAAATAGAAATACACATTCAGCTGAACTCATACTCTGAATCTTGAATTCTCCCACATAAATTATATGCAGTATCATACAGTTCCAGTACTGCACTCTGTTTGACAAAACTAGACAGTTCATGACACTGGGAGTCACGATGCGGAAGTGAAATAAATTCTTTATTATGAAGGTGTTTTAAGTATGTTTAAGGTACGCTATGGACTACGTTATCTCATGAGCGCTGGGAAATGTAGTAAAGAAAGGCTGTGGTCACGGTTGCATTTTGATCACCTTGACTGACCAGTCTGTCAGACTCCTTGTAGTCGGTGCTGGTCACTATTTAACGCCACCCTGCTGACTAGGCAGGCAGGCCATTATGCCCTCGAATCGATGCCAATTTAGAGTGACCGAACGACCTAACGTGCATGGCTTTGGACTGTGGGAGGAAACCAGAGTACCTAGAGTAAACATGAAGGACATGCAAGCTGCCACAGGTGGGTCCCTTAAGCAAGACCCCTAACCCACAATTGCTTGAATTGTAAAACTGTATAAGTTGTAAGTCGTTCTGGATAAGGGCGTCTGCTAAATGCTGTAAATGTAAATGCAGAGTCCACACAGAAAGGACCCAGGCCGCTTCACCCTGGAAATGAATCCAGGACATTCTTGCTGTGAGGCAGCAGTGCTACCCACTGAGCTAAAATGCCTTAAATGTCATTTAAGTGTCTTAAATGTGTCTAATGTTATGTTATATACAGTGCATATTATACTACTCGGTTTACGATGGATTTGTCGGAACACATACCCACTGTAAATCAGGGAGTAGCTGTAGATGCTTTATGTGTGACAGAAAGTTCAGGCTTTTTCCTGGTGGAGTCCATTCAGTTTGTGTGCAAGTAGATTTTCGGTCTAGTTGCTAGTTAAAATTAAATTAAGTCTAGTGCAGTCTATTAATATATGTTTGATTGATAGTGGGGTGTTGCAGGCTTCTTGGTTCCATATCCGCTGTTAGTAGGTACTTGTGGGTCAGTCGTGGCATTTAGTACAAGTGGTTTTTGTCAGTTATCTAATTTGCGGTCTGTCCTTCCTTTAATGTTTGGTATTTATTTACTGCAACTGTTTGTCTATGGAGAATCCAGAAATGTATGCTTTATAATTGTTGCTGAAATAGTAGAACTCATTTAACCCAACTAATTAAAAGGGTGTCCATAAACTTTTGGCCATATCGTTAAAAGAACAGAAAAAAACAAAGCACTTACCACATTGCCTGGACAGATACAGGTTTGAAAACGTGGATCCTGTTATCTGTGGATACACTGAACCCCCTGCAGAGAGCAGCGCAATTTATTAGCATTTACAAGTATAGGATAAGTATGCAAACAAAACAATCAAAAATAATGATAGATTTTTAAAAAATAGCTCACGTACCCATCTCCATCTAAATGGATCATTGTGTCACTCCACAGAGGAAGCACCAAGCCTATTGAACAGGAGCTACAACATAGACATATGTCACATTATATACATGGAAAATGGCAGGATTCATTCATTATTTTATCCTCTTATCTTAGTCAAGGTCTGGGAGAGCCGGTGCCCAGCCGGCAGCACAGGGCGCAAGGCAGGAACAACGCTAGACAGGGTGCACATACACTCATACACACATTTACACACCAATAGCACTTTGGAAACACCAATTAACATACCGTATGTATTTGTAATGGGGAATAAAACTCACTTTACACAGGTGGAGCCAGGGGTCGGGGATCGAACTGGGGATTTGGGAGCAGTGTGGGGGCAGTGCTAACCACTGCATCACCGTGCCACTCCACATGGCAGCAAGATATAACAACTAATTTGAATAATGGAAAAAAAAGTATTCCGCTTAATCCTAAATTATCAAAAGTTATTGGTCAGCTTAGAAACAAAACCTCTAAAATAAAACACTAATAGTGAGCAATATGAGGATAATGTCTTACTGAATACGCTGAACTGGTTTAATGATTTTTTTTAATACCTTGAACATGCACAATGTGAACTGATTCAACACAGCTCATGAATGTCATGTTTTAGACAACTATTACTAGTAAAGAAGTAGTTTGTTATTTCCACTTTTATAAAGTTAGATCTTTATTAGTAAAGACAAATACTTTTGTAGTTGTGTTCAGTTACAATTTAGTCTGAGCAACAAGAAAAAACTTTGATAATGTGGATAGTGATCCAGCCAAATTTGTGATGAGATATTGTCATCAGATCACCCTTAGTTTCCTCTTGTGTTCTCTCTGACCCAATCTGATGTTAACCTCTTTTGGGTCCAACTCGAAAAGCAAACTTGAGGCACTTAACTTCAGCTTAATTTGTGCTTCACTGCTCTCTGTGTTACTGTTTTTGCATGTTTTTTCTTGATTCTGCATCATTTTTAGATTTGTCTTGCATGGGTTTCATGCAAGTTTTGCGTTTTCACATAAAATCAATAATCTCACTCTCAGGAATTCCCGTTCCTTATCACTTCCTTATCCTGTTCCTTATCACTAAAACCACAAACAGAAACTTATTCTGTAAGAAAAGACTGCACACCTGAGAGTAGGTGGTGATTAAAATATGATGGAACAAGGTGGGATTTTTGTTGGGCCATAAGAAACAATGCAAATCAGCCTTCCACTGTCTGAATGTTCCCCTTAAATTTTGTTGTAAAACTTCAATGCAGACAGCAGAGAAAGACCGGACACACAAATAAACTTCAGGCAGTGGTATCCATCCAGGTACGACCAAAACACATGAACATGACCTCTTAATCCAATATCTACACTGCTCACAAAATTAGGGGATATTTCAAAAGGAAATTGCCCCAATAAAATAGAATTTTTTATATAGATTTTTTTGTGAGCAGTGTATTTAAGCAAATTAACTTGGTAGACAAGAGACTGCATAAGTGTTTAATAGAAACCATAGAAGCCATAGCTATGATTACAGTACTGTTAACTGAACAGCTTCACACACAAATATATAAATAGAACACAGGGATTGCATCAGTACTTGTAATAAAAGCTGACAAAAAAATGGAACCATACACAAATAAAGACAGCTTCACTCACCTGTCAGAGGGGTTAAAGTCCATACCCAGTACAACACTCTCTTCTGTATCCTGTCGTCCATTTGTGGACACTACCACCATGTAGCGTGTACACCGAGACTGCACACTCTCCAAGCGCACAGCCTGTCAAGCAACACAATGTCAATACACTCATCTCTGTAGGCTTGGAAACCATTTAACTCTAATCTCTGATCTTTTCATAGTATAACATGAACCACTATTAAAAGGTTTAACCCACCAAGCGGATGTTGTCCTCGGGCCGGAGGAGTGTGAACATAGTCTGCAGGTGCTGCTGAAGATCACCTAAAGACGCATAAGCAATAAGTGTTAAATATTAAGTTGGTCACCATAATTATTCACATCCAGCAGGCTTCACATGCATATTATTTATTACTATACACATACACTAGTACTAAGCTACATGTTTAAGGAACATCTAATCAACATCCGTTCGCTTTAACGACACCGTGTGTGTGTTTGACTTTACGCTACTTATTGGTAACATGCAGCAAATTGTCTTTATAAGTGTATAAGTGTATAACTGTGCTATTAACAGTAGTTATCACACTATCTGTATATTCTGTCTCGTCTGTGACCATAAACTGGTTCATATTCCTTCTGATTCTCCGTTTCATCTGGATGAACTTCCATATTGTTTGTAATACTGCTATTAATTAATTTTTGCCTTCTAATCAAACGAAGTATCAGATTTATCATACCATCCTCTGAAGTACTATAGCTTTCCACTGTACAGGGTCATAACAATTCTTCTGAATTTCCATAAATTAAATATGCGGCAGCTTTAGAGATGGTGTATAGATTCATATCATACGTACATTTTTGTATCATTTGCCCACTGCTTTCTTGTAAAAAATACCTTTTATATATTTACAGTACAACAGCATAAAAAGTCTATACGACTATAAAAATGTCCAGTCAACATCCATTTCAGTCATCGTCCTTTTCACAGGACATAATGGAGTTGTTTAACATTGCATATAACAATCATGCACATCATTGTTTTGTATCCTTATACAATATTGATTGCCATGTCAGTAATGTTTCTTAAAAATTCAAATACCATATTTTGACACCTCATACATGTTGACAGAACAGTGGTGTGCTTCAAGTTTTGACATGGGCACACCACTGCCCTATGAAAAAAAAAATATTAGACCTAAAAAAACACCAAATTGTTCAATACTAATATTTATAACATAATACCTAACAATGTTTAATAACGTCTTGGAAATGTGTAATGTAATTCATGAGCTTTCTGATACCTGCATGTTTGCTGCGCTGCCCTGTAATGCGTGAGGAGCAGGATGAAGAGCCATTTCCTCTCGGAAGGAAGAGTGCAGCACCTTTTACTGTCAGAAAGCTCTCACTAATGCTAAAGAAAGGAAAGAAAAAAATACAATTAACCCGCCCATCAAACTCGTAAACATTTCAACACATTTTAGTCTTTTGGTTAGGGCACGATAGTTTTAGTTGCCATAAAGTACAGGAATAATAAAGCCAATCAAAGCATTCAATTAATGAAAAGCTTGATATTACAAAATATACATCTTAAATAATATAATGATAGTATTTAAATGTCCTCAGGTTGCGGGTGGCAAATCACTATCTTACCACCTCCCGCTGAAAAGACGGACGAGCCCTGCAATAGACTGGCACTTCTGAATGTGATCATTGAACTCTGGGGCAGGCTCAGGCTTTACGAGTTTGGGAAAACCTCCACACAGCCTACCACAGCCCAAATACGTCCTATTTGTTTTATTAAAGCATACATTACACCAATACATCAAATGGCACCAGACTGAGCTGTCGTATATCTGTACTTGGCTGACAGGCGTGGAAAACGGTATGGTCTCCTGCTGTTTTAGCCCATTCACCTCAGTGTGTTCTGAGATACTCATTTTCTCACAACACCTATACAGAGTGGTTATCGTACTATAGTATTTCTGTCAGCTAAAACCTGTCTGACCAGTTTCCACTGACCTCTCGAATCACCAAGAACTGCTACTCATAATCTCATAATATGTCTTTATTTTAAATTACAATATTCTGTAAATGATAGAGACATGTATATATGATAATCATAAGTAATCAGCAGTTAAGAAAAATACTAAAATTAGCACCAGGCACTTTGTCATTATCTGGCACCAGGAATCATGTCACGGTCACAATAACATTTTATCCCATTCTTATGGCTGGTGTGAACCCTACCTAAAGCCTGCATCTGCATGATTCTATGCATTGAACTGCTGGCACAAGATGACCTGATTAGACAATGGTATGAATAAGCAGGTGGAATGATGTTCCTCAGTGAGTGTATATTTGAAGAACATGGATGTATGAAGTGTAATGAAATGAGCTGATTTTCTATTAAAAAACAGCACAGATTTTAATGGCACCCTTGCTTTGTTCTGATATTGCCAGAGCAACCCCTTATAAACACATTTTTTGTTTATGGGGTCATTGCCTGTCATTGCCAAACAGACACTTAGGGTCGACAAAAAGAAGTACAAATTGTTCCATTGTAGTCCTGTTCTGTCGTTTTTACAACAGCCGTGCTCACGTGTGCGTGCGTGTGTGTGCGTGTGTGTGTGTGTGTGTGTGTGTGTGTGTGAGAGAGAGAGAGAGAGAGAGAGAGAGAGAGACTTTTCTTCCTGAAATCAACCGTTAACATTAACATTATCATTAACATTAACAGGTAGAACAAACAAGGAACTCAAGAGAAAATGGGAAACTTCAGAGGACAGACTGCCTTTATGTGTGTGCTTTGACCCGTAACAGAAACACGAGGTACATGTACGGATCATTTAATATACAGCCATGCATCATCATCTACAGTATTGTGCAAGTCTAAAATCTAAACCACTATTAGATTAGAGATACCACTGTTTTAACAAAGGTATTATAACAATATATGGACAAATTATGTCACGGTCTCTGTATTAGAAAATACAGAACATTTGTGTGCAATATTAAAAACTAAAAAGAAATCAGATAAAATATCAGGAAAGGACAAATTGGAACGATGATCAGTGTAAAAGTGTATTATGTGTAAATCCAAGTTTGAAATTTTGGGTCAATTTTGGTTGTGATTGTTTGACAGCATTATATGGTGATTATACCCTTGCAAAAAATCAACAATGGACTATGAATTTTGCACAATACTGTTCATTCTGTAAAATAGAAAGCTACCATCTGGACATTGCTCAAGCACAGCATTACATAGTGTATTTAGCATTGTTATTAGCCAAGGTACTCCAGTGACTCCCATGCATATATATTTTTTTATTTATTCAATTCAAATTAAGTGCACCGCTCTGTTCAGTTCTTTCCTTACACCACATACTGGCTCTTTTCTTTCTCTCTTCCTTTATCTAACACACACACACAAACTTGTGGAATGTGTGAGAGCACAAGTGCAAAATGTACACAAAATTAGCTCATTTAAGTGTGAAAATTAGCTCACATAGCTCTCTCACAGTAAAGTGCAGATCACCACATTTCCAACCCCAAATAAGAAAAAGTTGAAAATGGAAAAAAGAAAACATATTTCACTGCACACAGAATGAACCCAGAATATTTCATGTTTTTTCTGGTCAACGTCAATACTTTAAAAAAAAAATGTAACCCTCAGATGGCACTGCATCAAGAACCTTCATTCATCAATAGCTGATATAACTAGGGATGAACTTATACCAATACCAGTATCGGGTCTGATAGTGTGCTCATGTAATTATAAAATTACTCCAATAAATGGCACCCAATACCAATTTACAGCAGTTTGGAAATATTTCAGCACATATGAATGTTGAGCACAGATGAATGTTAAACTATGCAAGCACATGATGTACATTTCATTTTGTTATAGTCAGAAAGTGAGGAACATCTTACAAAAACAGGACATGTTTTGAAAGTTGTTGTAAGAACTGCAATGTTATTATCCTCGTATGTGTATTCGGTATTAGCAAGTGCCCAAATGCAAGTACTTATACATGGTATGGCGAGAATCGGTATCAGAACATCCTTAGATCTGACCACGTGGGCAAGGGTTTACTTTGGCAAACCTTTGTCAAGCACTACAATATGGAGTTACACTCCCAAATGCCACTTAAAACTTCACTGTGCAAAAAAAGAAGCCTCATATTAACCATGTCCAAACGTGGTGTCAACTTTTTTTAGGGCTCAGAAGGCATCTGGGATGGACCATCACACAGAGGAAACGGGTATTGTGGTCAGGTAAATGAGTATTCCAGATCTTTTATGAAAACAACAAACTGAACCACAGATGAAAAGGACCATCCAAACTTTCATCAGCATGGTATGGGTCATGTCAGTGCCATTGGAAAGGTAATTTATGCTCCTGAGATAAAAACCAAAAGCACAAAACCTCAAACGTGACAACAACAACCTCCATACTGTTGCACGCATTATGACGTATGTATACAGGAAGAATGGGACAAAAATAAAAGCTTATCAACGAGGTATGTCTGATGCTGAGTGCCCGTAAGTGTTGGCATGGAACATTGGAATGGCAACATTCAAAAGTGGTAAATTCTTTACTGTTCCAACTTTTTTTAGAATTTGATGCAGGCCTGTAATGCAGGAATGGATGTATGAAGTGTAATGAAATGAAATTGCTTAGACAAAAGATTAAATATACTGGGTTCATATGGTCTACAATGACATAAAAGCCAAAGTGAATGCATAAAGCACTTTCCATACTGTTCCAATGTTTCATTGCAATGATTTTGGGTTGTAATAAAACTGTTGAATGAAAACCTTTGCACATGGAGCCCTAACCCTAGTTGTGATGCAACAGCTAATGCATTTGCCAAGGTAGTATACGGGTTAAATACGGTAATAATTTTAATAATAAAGATAATAACCTTATCTGACCAGGGCCATACATGTGCATATGATATAATTATACGGTAGAAGTAAGAACATAACAATAAGAAATGTGTGTATGTCAGAACTAAGTGTAACTGTTTATATACAGACAAAGTGCTAAGAGTGTTTATTACCTGCTGAATAAAAGTTAAATAAAGAACAAAACTATACACTGTATTAAGGAAGGGGCAGTAGGAGCTTATATGATGGGTCAACACAAACCTTGCTTTTTGGTGCATACAATCAGCATGTGATGGATAAACACAAGCAGTAAAGAAAGTCACACTTTTGTGTTTGACACACCTCTTTCTAACAAAAACGTACAGTCACTAGGGGTGTCACGATACACATAGTAATATTCTTTTTTTTTTCGATACGAAACGAGCTGTGAATCGAATACATTGAGATTTTTTGAGTTTCTGAACCTGCACTACAGAGTTGTAGTCATCAGCAGAACAGAGGAGTGTTCTGAGGCGTACTGTAGTTTCATACAACATCTAGTGACACGGTGTATAACAGGTGTGTTACTATGATGACTGGTGGACAAAACGGTAACTGTGTGTAAACTTAGCTCAATGTGAGTATCAAACATCAGTGCTAATACTTCCAATATTCAAACTCATTTGCGGAGACACCATTTAAATCCTGGATTCCGCTATTTGCTGGTAATTGAGCCTTGTTATAAAATTCCATCTCACACTCATTTTTATGAAAACTTCTAGTAGCAGTCATCCTTTCCAAAAATGGAGTTTGTATTGGCCTCTGTGACCGCTACATTAAAAAAATGAAATAAAAACTAAAATAATTTTCTTTCTCCATGTTGTATCAAAAAGGTATCATATCGTGGAGCAAAAACAGCAATATGAATCGTATTGTGAAACAGTCACTGCACCACAAACGGACTTTAAGTGTGATTGTTTGTATGTGCAAGAGATCACAAAATCACAACATTCAAATTTCAACCCACGTAAATTTCCCGTCAAAATAAAACAATACATGAAAGGTCAGAGGCAAAAAAATAGGAATGAAGTTAGTTTCACATTGAACAGTGAGTGAACCTTCACAACAACTCACCCTTTATTGCTTCCTCTTGACTGTGTTTAATGATTAATGAGCGTACATCAGACTGAATGAGTCATCTCAGTCTGAGAGGAATGCCTGCATCATCGGGTCCCTCATTGTTTTTCCTGCTCTCCAATCACTACCATGTTTACATCAGACCAAGGTTTAAGACTTGATTGTCCAACAACTACATCGCTTACAGCCAGGCTTATATTACAACACTATTTAAATACACAATCTGGATAATGCTAATCAGATCAGCTAACAAGGCACACAACAGGGCCAGATAATGGAAAAAAAACTAGAATGTATGATTAGAATGTAACGTTTACAAAACACCACAGATAATTAAACAAAAACATGATTAATTCATGTACATTATTTAAATTATAACATGATGTTAGTGCAAACCAGTATAAGCCCCACTAAATCTATCATGATCATTCATTCAACCATATTCACACCTGATTAATCCGATCCAGTGTGAAAGTGAGCTGGGCCCTAAACCGCAACACAGTGCCAAAGGTGTGAACCGACACTAGACAGGGAGCCTATCGCAGGGCGCACACATTCACTCACACTGGACTTTTAGAGAAGAACTTGTCTGGCCTACACAGAGCCTTGATCTAAAGCCCATCGAACATGTTGAGCAGATTGGGATGAACCAGAGCCTCTCATCAAAAGTCAGTGTCTGACCAGTCAAATGATCTTCTGAATAAATGGGCAAAACAGGCACACTTCAAAATCTGGTAGAAAGTCTTTCCACATGAGTGGAGGCTGTGTGACCTATTCCATATAAATGCCTATGGATATAGAATGGGATGTCATAAAAGCTGGTGTAAGTGTAATGTATTGGTGTCCCAATACCTTTGTACTGGGAAATAATTACCCAGAATAAGCATTATGTCAACTGAAAATACGAAGACAAAAGAGTGTTCCTCACTATCGTTTTTTTTTATCAGATTTTCAGTTGACATAATGCTTACTGTAGCTAATTAATATCTGCACCTAACCTCAGTCAAATATTTTGTCTCTTTTAATTTTTCAAATAAAGCTTTTTTGTTTAAAAACAATTAAAGATGTGAGAACAGGCAAACACTCCCCACCAGTCAGAACCGGCATGTCTTCCTATCGTTGTGAGGACAATTTTTCCATCATAAGTATAGTAATCCAAGTACAAGTAACGCACAGTTGTATTAAATGGCAGGACTGATTACACACCAGACTTTTACTACCATATTTAAACACGTCGCAGTGATATTGCTGACACTTACAGATGGCTGATGATGTGTCGCACCATAGCGGCTTATACCAGAACAGCTCCCTCGGTTCTACATGGCGTACACACAGCCCAGACACACTGACAGGACCGAAGAACAATAACTTCATGCATTAAGGCAGATCACGGTCTTTAGTCGCCGATCAAATCACTTTCAAACGCAGCACGTTCGGTAAACGATGATCGGGACTTTTGTTTCCCTCCGTTTTGTTTTGCACGTTGTTAAGGGGGATTGTTGAAGGAGGAGCCGAGCCGCACGCGGTCAAGCCGAGTAGGAGGGGCATCGCGAAATGACGTCATCGCCTCCATAGCCACTACAACAAAACAGCGCGAGCTTCAGTCCTTAATTTCATGTACTTAATTAGGCGGTTACTGGCGTAATACAGGCATATGACTTTACTTAACTTATCACACATCATTTATTCACTTCTCCAGAGAAATAAAGGCTGGACTGGCGTGCGTTTAATACTCTAGTCAACCTGGCTGGAGGTAGTTCCGTTATGCTAACTCACTGAGGAAACCGCCTTCTCGCTTAGGATAAAATCATGTGATAAATTCAAATTGAAATCAATTCCCATATTAAATCCCAGATATAGGCCTACAGTAAAATAAAGAAAGGCAAATCTGAGTTGTGTAAATATACATATATTTCTCACACAAATTAGGGGATACCCTAACTGGTATTCCCTAATGAAATAGATCCTATTATTGGGAGCAGTGTATCAAGTCAAATTTATTGACTGTAGCTAGTGGTCTGTGACAATAATGGTTGATTCATGATATATTATTATCGTTATTTATTTGGTCTGTTGTACTTCAGCCCGGGCAGCACGGTGACTCGGTGGGTAACACCGCTTGCCTCACAACAAGAAGGTTCTGGGTTCAATCCCAGGGTGGAGCGGCTTGGGTCCTTTCTGTGTGGAGTCTGCA
>JAVSBV010084322.1:0-38034 GCA_033117975.1 Parotocinclus spilosoma | reverse complement strand
CATACCTGGTCTCTTTTGTTCTAGTTTTAGATTTTTAAGTATTTTTACATTTCTTCTGTTCTGTCCTCTGCACTACTATAACACTGTAAATTTCCCCATTGCGGGATTAATAAAGGATTATCTTATCTTATCTTATCTTATTAACTGTTACCTATTATGGAGTACAATGCAGTAGTACAGTCGTAGCTTTAAGATTCAGAATTCTGAATATTCTCTGAGATTGGTGAACTGTATAATAATCTATATAATACATATTATACAATATTATAGTTGACAAAGATGGTAGATTTTATTGTATATGCAGGAATTTTGGGAAGTAGGTTGAGGTTGTATGAAAGGAGGTCATTATTCTCTTTTCAGTGTACTAGTATATTCATAGTTCCTTATCAATCTTAAGTAGCTATAGATGTAATCTATGTAATCTATGACAGGTGAAGTGGGTGCCCCAGGAAGTGTGGGTCTTCCAGGGGCTCCTGGTCCTCAAGGCTTCCGTGGAGTTGCTGGTGAACCTGGCCCGAAAGGTTTGTATGACTTTAAGGCATGTCATGCAAAAATTGTTGTTATAGCAATGGTATGACCATATATGGTATAATCATTCAAGGTCAATATATACATGGTTGCTAAAACAATGGTATATCTAATCTAACACTGCAGTATAAACAACTCTTTTTTTATTTTGGTCAGGTGAAAGAGGACTTGTGGGGCCTCCAGGAGCAAAAGGTTAAGAGAGACTTTTTTTTCTCTTGGTAAGTATTATATCATGTTGAATTCCCTCGGTAATGTGCCTCTCTTATGCCCCACGATAGGTGATCTTGGTGAAAAAGGACCCCGTGGAACATCTGGTAGGCATTATGATCCTGTACTGAATGACAATAATACAACATAAAAACAATCTTTTATAGGCATAATAATGCTGTACCAAATCATAATAATACAAAATAAAAACAGTCTTTTATGAGGTGTTCTGCTTTTTCCTTAATATTACTCGTTTAATTCTGATGTTTAAAGGAGAGCCAGGGCATCCAGGACCTGCTGGTCCCCCGGGAGAGAAAGGACTCAAAGGATCAGCAGGTAGATCATACCTTGTATCTGCTATAATTTATTTTTTATCAGGTTCACCTGGAATATGGATGTACTTTGTAAATATAGCATAGCCTCTAACTACCCACCAACCAAATAGTCCACTTCTTTATATTTAAATGTTTACTTAAAACTTCTTAAAGAAACATTACAAACAAAGACAGTTATCCATAAAATATACAAGTATTTTGAGGGTGTAGCCTCCAGAAAATCCAGCTTTTTCCCCATCCTCTTCCCCATATCAAAATAAAGCACCCATCAGTATCACATCAAAGTCCCCTCTAATCCTTACAGAATAAATGCATATTAATACTTAAAAAACTTGAAATTATAATTTATATTAATCCTATTAAATAACTTGTAACTTTCAAATGTAAAATTATTTTAATTTCAATAAACTGTGTTTAGGCTATTACACATTAGTGTTTCAGACTACATCCCACTGTACTATAACATACCTAGCCAAGTAAAGTACTAATGGTGTCACAATTTAGATGTAACTTTTAGTACAAACAGTGGACACTCAGGTGGTGCACTCCTGCTGGTGTCTTCCGACAGCACGTAGACTTGGACTATGCCCTATGATGGACTGGTGCGCTTAGAGAGTCTTCCTCAGGCTACACTTATAGAGTCTTCCTACTTCATCATCATTATGTACGTATGTTTTTCAGGTAGCCCTGGGACAGATGGTGCAAAGGGAATTCGAGGTATTGAACACATTTCTAATAATATCCAACTATATGTAATGGTCATCTACCAAGCATGACTTCCTAAATGACATAATTCTCCATTAAAATAAGGTGAGCAAGGACCAGCTGGGCTGCCAGGTCCACGTGGGCCAGCTGGACCTCCAGGAGATGCAGGAGTGCCAGGTGTGTTAGTCCTTTTAGCCTAAGAAAAAGATTAAACATATTAATTATCTTGAATTGTTATAACATACGAATTGTACTTAGACTAATTCATGTCTCACTAATCATATGGCATATTTTCAGGAACTCTAGGGCTCCAAGGGCCACCAGGTATGTTTTAAATGTATGTGGAATTTGTTTAGCAGTAGTCATAGCAGGTCATATATTTTCCAGTCACCAATATTTATTAATGTCTATATTAAATAATTCAGGTTACATAGTATGTAACTTACAGTATTTTCACTTGTGATTGTAGGTTTGCCAGGAACACCAGGGCAGACTGGGGCTAAAGGTAATATCTATGCAAACTCTGAGAGCCAAAACCATTTCTAGTAGCTAGATAATATATCAAAATATTATTTATACTAATTTAAGTGCAATTACCTTGCTTGCTGTTCTCTTTCAGGTGATGCAGGTGAACCTGGAAGAGTTATCATGGCAGGTGAGCAGTTCTCAATACTTTTTTTTTAGAATGCAATCTATTATTTAAAAAAAAATGAAAACATTGAAAATTTATCTTTTTCAACTAACACATGTTGCAGTATATCCAAACAGCACATTTGTGTTTTTTCTCTCGGTAGGCTCTGCCTCCAACACTGTAGCCATTCCTGGACCTCCTGGACCTTCTGGACCACCAGGTATTGCTGGACAACCTGGGTTGTCAGGTAGGATTTTTTAAAAACTAAAAATGGACACATAATAATCCAAACTTTTCATGTTACCAAAAATGATAGCATGGCTGCTGTCTATTCTCAGGTCCTATTGGCCCTGCTGGACTTCCCGGGCCACCAGGTAAATAAGAACTTTCCTAATCAAAATTACACAACTGAATAGAAGAGATAACAACATATGAAGCCGTGGTTAGTTTGACCTCACAAAGCATAGATTGCTAAGCTGTCGGTTGCTAAGTGATTGCTATGTAGTTGCTAAGTGGTTGCTACATGGCTGCTAGACTAAGGAGAGATTTTCCTCCAGCTTCTCTTTTCCTAGTCACCTAATGTTCAAGATAATTAATTGTCTATAATAAAGATAATCGACAATCTGTCTATTTAGTGACTACGGAATGAGTGAATAGGGAAATGATTACAGACACAGTTTTTGTGTTTTATGTTTGGTTTTGTCTGCCTTTCGGTGGCTCATGACCCATAGTTTCTGCTCTCTTGCTCTCTTGAGATCTTTTGTTGTGTTTCTCCTCACACTAGAGTCTAAATTATGCCTTTGTATTTTAGCTAATGAAATATTGTCCACAATCAGACAGCTTTGTTGTGTTATGTTTGCACCAAAAATATTTTGTAAACTTTTTTTGATTAGTTCAAGTTGACTCATGCACTTATAAAGATGTCAAATAAATAAAGATATTTCATTTTGAAATATCCCCTAATTTTTGTGAGCAGTACGGTGTTCCCTCGTTTATCTCAGGGGTTACGTTCCAGGACCACCTGCAAAAAAACGAAAATCCGCAAAGTAGGGACGCTATGTTTATTTAAGTATTTATACACTATTTTAGCCGTAGAACTTGCAGAACATTTTAGTGGCATCGTAGGGCTTGAATTAATTCAGCCTATAATGAAACTTTCACAAACAGAGAACACAACACTGCAGACAAAAACTTGTCATGTTGGCAAGTAGCATCTTACTTCTCGTTTTTGGTGAGTATTCATCCGCTGAGTAAATACACTATTGTAGTGTTTTTAACTGTTGAATAATCAAGCAACACGCTGAAGTAATTAAAAATTCTCGTTACTTAACACGCCATACATCACTCTTGTATCACGTATGCTCCGTCCGTACCGAGCTTACCCTACACATTGAATAGACACAACAGTTATTTGCTGTTAATCGTAAATATCTTATGATTTATAACATTTCATTATTGATATAATTAATATTTTATTATATTTTTAATAAATGTTGTGATTTTGTAAAATGTAAAAGTTGCACAAAAACCCAGGACACAGCGCAAATCTGCGATATATTTTTTCCATTAATATTTTATTTAAACCCACGATGCACTGAGTCCGCGAAAGGTGAACCTCGAAATAGCGAGGGAACACTGTATATTTCTAACAATATAAGGTGTGCAAGTCATGTTGGTTGATGTGCTCGTTAAAAAGGAATATCTGCTTCCAAACAAAAAATACCTATTGTACTGTTTCTAAACTTGCCCTTGATAAATAATAGTCACTTAAAATCTGTCAATCTGTCAAAAATTCAGATGTACCAGCCAATTGTTTACAAACATTCCTATTGCATATGGTTATTGGTAGTGCCCTGCCAGTGCCAGTAATTCCTAATTGGTACTTTTTTACAAGCACTGGTGCTTTGCATTGACATGAATTACTATTACAGGGCCCAAGGGAGATAAGGGTGATCGAGGTGATGATGGCGAGCCTGGCATCTCCATTAAATCTTTCGACAGAGTCAAGTCTGAACGTAAAGTTGCTCTTTTCTCAAATTAATATTACACATGTGCTTCACAGTATTGAGATATTTAAAAAATGATTATCAGTGGGACAATAATAATTAATTTGAACCATTTTGACCAAACAGCTGAGGCTGGTCTTCCTGGGCTCCCTGGCCCTCCTGGACCTCCTGGGGTTAATGGTATTCCTGGACCCCCAGGACACTCCGGACAGCCAGGAAGACCTGGTAAGTTTTCCTTTCATGTTCAGATATTTTCAATATCTCTATCTTCTTGTGATGTTTGTACTATCTGGAATGCATGGGCTAAATGTAATTTATTTTGCAGGTGAAAGCATAATGGGTCCACAAGGCCCCCCTGGTTCACCTGGACAGCCAGGTTAGCTATAAGTTGATTTAGCAATTTATATCATCCTGAATTAATACGTTTTACATTATTTGTCTCTATTATTGAATGTTACTTGCGTCTGTCACA
Organism: Parotocinclus spilosoma; assembly: GCA_033117975.1. Lineage (NCBI taxonomy): Eukaryota > Metazoa > Chordata > Actinopteri > Siluriformes > Loricariidae > Parotocinclus > Parotocinclus spilosoma. The sequence goes on along the minus strand of JAVSBV010084322.1, from coordinate 33,150 downwards.
TTTCTGTTGAACAGGGGTTGGTCAACCTGGTCCACAAGGTGAAAAAGGTGAACCAGGAAGCTTTGTACCCAACTCAGGTAAGAACTACATTTGAAACTTTTAGTCATTTTTTTGTATTTTCTATTTGAATCAACCTAGGATGGCATATTGGTACAGCTAGTGTTGGTACCTCTGGGTCTAAAGTTCGACAGTCATTTACCCAGTCTTTAAATTTGTAGTATTAAGCAGATGCACTTATCCAGAGAGACATACAACTTACAACGTATCTTATGATCCAAGAAAATGTGGGTTAACAACAGCAACTTAGCAGAGGTGGAATTTGAACCCTGGAGGCTAGACGCCGTCTCTGTCAAGTCCCGTCTCCACTTATCCCTAATGTTGTGTATTGATTATATTTCTGTGGTATTTGCCATGTTTTCTGTTTGGGTTACTATCCTCTTACAGGAGTAACATGGTAGTTGCTACTCTAGATTGTTGCGAAGAGTTAATCTGTAATCGATTTATATCTATATCTCTATCTTTCTGTGACAGGTTTAGAAACAAATGGACAGTTGCCTATTTCTGCTGAATGACTCACTGGAGTCAGGTGTTCTAATGAGACGCTTTGGACTGTGATATTGATAGCAATAGCTAATGATTAATAAATGTTTTTTAAATAATTTTAACAGAAGCCTTGTTTCCTGGACCACCAGGGCTTCCTGGGCCTCCTGGACCTCAAGGTTAAATATACTTTTCAAAATACTTCTGTATACTTTTCAAAACAATACACAGTATATTCATGCAGGCCACAATAATTTTTGATATTCAACAATAATATATTCTTAATGCATACTTTTTTCTGAAACAGGGGAACCTGGGAATCCTGGAAATCCTGGATTACCAGGAACTCCTGGAATAGGTAAACAACCTGTTATTCATTTATGTCTTCTAATGTGGTATGTCTTGTTTGCCAAAATGGTAAATCAATTTTAATACAAGGTGAGTCAAAATTCTTATGACATGTATTGTGCTGCTCAGTGGACTTTTCACAAAGGCTGCCAAAACCATTGTTGGTTGATAAAAAACGTCCTTCTTGGCCACAGTGCCTGTTTTTATGAATTTGGCTATGAGTGATGTAACAGTGTTGTGTGAAATTGGTGGTCTTTCTGAGTGTTGGTTGTTGAAGTCTGCAGGTATGATCTGACAACTGTGTTCAACGGACTTCAGAATCATCAACTCCATTTTCAGTTACATGTGAAGAAACAACTTGAAATTTATGTGATCATGACTTTTTACCCACAAGAGATATTGCAAATTGATTGCGGCACTTTATTTCTGAGACATTTCTGGTCTTCTCTGATATGCTACATGACCACCTTCCTATTGAAAACATTTGCCGTTGATCTAATATAGCAGCTTTCAAGATGGTGGTAATGTACTGGACATAGCCTAAAGGATAGGCTCCCTCACTCATTACTTGCTGGGGTATTCAGATATGTAATTTGACCTTTTGTTTAAGAAATAAACAAAATAAATTCTTGTGCTTTTGACTCACTCTGTATATTGTTAATAATACTTTTGCTGAGTGTGCATATAACTTGAAGAATGGGATACTCTGCTCACAAAATTAGGAAATATTTAATTAGCAGTGTTTCATTTTTGTCAAATCATCACAGATGCAATCACAGATGCCTTTTGTTTTTTGTAGCATTTAGAAGATATTTATATCCAGAACTACTGTTGTTGGGATTAAGTAGTGCTGTAACTTAACAATACTCCACTATTTATAGACTCCTGACTCCTCATAACTGATGCCTATGGAAACATTGTGGGCTTTGAACTCTTATACCATACAGTAAAGCATATTACACATCCCCTCCCCTCTTTTGAGCCAGGTTTTCCAGGTCCCCAAGGTCCAATTGGACCCCCCGGTTCTGAAGGATTACCAGGTCCACAAGGACCTCCAGGACCACCAGGCCTTATTGGACCACCAGGTCAACAAGGTATATACACATGGTTATGTCATCAATTCAATGCATATGTATTAAAATATTCTGATTATTTTACTCGCAAGTTCTTAAATGTAATGCTTGTAGGTGATGCTGGTGTCCCAGGAGCCCCTGGCATCCCAGGATATTCTCATGGTAGGCAATTATGACTGTCCTTGATGTGTAGATGTTGATACATTTAAAATATTTTTAAAATATATGTATATATGTACTGTATATAAGTTATTTGTGTCACAAACACTGGAAAAAAAAACAGGGAAAAACAATTGTAATTACAAAAGTAATTGATTTATATATAATATGTCATATTTGTAATATTTGTAATTTTTATATAATCTTTTTCTGGTGTAATAGATGTAATATTTCTCTCTCCTTCCTTTATAAGGTGGAGGCACGAGTATGCCTGGACCGGCAGGTCCACCTGGACCTCCAGGTCCTCCTGGACCTCCTGGGCATAGCTCTGACACCCCAGCCAATCAGCAGCTAAGTGACATTCTCAGAAGTAAGTCATTTTCTGCTTATACATCTATACATCAAGTCTAAATTACTTCTGTAGTTCTGTTTAGGTTTATATGGTGCATATGCATTAAGTCCAAAAAACATTTTATATTTGCCCATGTACTGTACATGTATCAGTACATGATATGCCTTGATATATTCATGACATGATATATTCTTCTTTGAAGGTGAGGAGCTTAGGGCACAATTTACTGGCACTCCTGGACCACCTGGACCACCTGGACCACCTGGAAGACCTGGAAGTGTATCTGACAATGATTTGGCAAATCGTGTTGTTAATTACATTCAAAGTGAGTCTGAAATGCATGAATCCAAGCCATATTTTTAAAAGGTTAAAGCTGGTTTGGGACAGATAAGACCAGCTTAGAACAATATATAGACAAAAGGTTGTGCACACCCTTTCTAATTAGTAAGCTTTGCTATTTTGGCAGCACTTGTAGCATATTTACAATATAAAACATAAATTTCTAGATTGTGCATTTCTGGATCTAGACAGTGGCAGTAGAATGGATTGTACCAATTATCCAGTGTCTCTTAATATGACACATTTCTACACATGTCTAGTTTTGCTTTGAAAACTTTGATCGAGAACTTTGCTGTCTTACTCAAAACCTTAACCTCGAGTCAGCTTGAAAATGCACTGTGATCCAAAAGTGAGCCAGGACGCATTTTCTAGCCATTTGAAGCCAACCTCATAGCCATGTTCTAAAATATATTGAAAAGTCCATTCAGAAGAACAAAAGCTGTTGTAGCAACAAAGATAATATAATTAGTGATTAAAATCATGATCACAGGAAAGGAAAATAATACAATAATTATAATAATTATAATATAACGTCATGAACTAAGTGGAAACAAGAGCACGTTTGGCACTTCTCATGTCTGGGACAGCAGTGCTGATTCTGAGGAGGTGTCGGGAAATTGTCACTTGTAAGCTGATGTAATATACCTGATATATCTGATATCTATCTGATATAACAATAAAATAATATAATATATTATATACATAATACACCTATAATCATGCCCTAGTTCTTCTGCTTTTGGGTTTTGTATTGGTGCATTATCGCCATCAACTGGACAGGGTTACATGCTTCGTATTTAGAAGATCACACTGGGTGTTTTATTTAGGGTGCCCATGTTCAAAGCCTGCATTTAAGGTCATTAACATTTCAAACAGACCATTCGATGTCTGAATTTTTCAAGTGAAGAGACATTCGTATTTCCGATGTTCTAATATATTTAAGTAGGAATACAAAAACATGTTTGTATTTCCACAAATATTTTGAAACATCCCTGTATGGAGAAAAAGGCAACAAATTATTTAAACAGATAACCAACCCTAGACTGGGTGCCAATCCATTGCATTACACTTGCACAGATCAAGAATCTAGTGTAATGTTTCACACTAATTCAGTGGTACCCAAAGTAGGGGGGGGGTACTGCAAAGAGGAGCAGCAAGGAAAATAAAAGGGCCATGAGTAAGCATTGCTTTTATTTAAGATAAAAGGTATAACTTGTGCTGAGCCCCAAAATTATCTTATCTACACGTTGTGGGTGCAGAAAGAGTTTGGTGACTTATCTAATTAATGACTGTATAAGGCAAAATGGAAACATTGAAGTAGCGACTCTTATGCCTAACAAAAAATGAATCATAAAAATATCTTACCAAATTAAATCATTTTTGTGTCATATCTCATGCCTGATGTTCCACATGACACCATTCCCAAGAATATATCTTGTTTTAATTTTTCAATTTTTTAATTAAAGCTCAAATGTGTCAATGTAACAAATGTAGTTCATGATCAGATTGTTTTTTATTCCGGCGTGTCCTGGTCTATGAGGGTCTCTGGTTATCCCCAGAGGTCACATGGTGCAGATATCAGCATGACCTGGGTGGGTCATCAGACACATTCACTGTTCATTAGACACATACAGGCATGTGACCTGTAGATGTGTCTAATGTATTGTCTGATCAAACCCAGCACTGCCAGACTCGAACCCAGCTCACAACAGTGATGAGCTAGCATATTAGGCCTCCATGCTACAGATGTGACCAAAAATATGCTTCTAGGATTAAACATCTATAAAAGACAAATGAAACCTCAAGTTTTGTTTTGTTTCAATTTATGATGACATTTTTTGTGCTGCGACACAGGAGAGGATGTGAGGCAGTATCTGGTTGGTCCACCGGGACCTCCTGGATCTCCAGGCATTCCAGGCATTATCGCTGAGGATCTAGCTGAAAAAGTCATCCATCTGATAAAGGGTAAGCTTAAATGCTACTGTTTACAAACAGTGAATATGAACTGGCACCAAATGATTTAAGATTCAGTATTGTTTTGCAATAGATTTAGTCATTGTAAATGTCTTCATAGACTTGTCTCTGTGTCTCTCTTAACTCTGAACATTTTTTTCTTTTTTTTCAAAAAACCTGCATAAATAATGGAGGGTTTTCTTTTCCAGAGCAAGATATGCTTACTCAAGCGGAATCCCCAGGCCTTCCTCCCGCTCCACCAGGGCAACCATTTAATGACCTTTCTCTACTTCTACGAAGTAAGCACATATTATACTAACTCTATTAATATTATTTTAACTCTATAATTATCACAACCACTATACCTTGCACAACACAGTAGCACAGTGACCACAAGACCAATTCTGTAAATTGTAACAATACAGTTACGTGCCATCTAACGACCTCATTACATTCCGTGAATCAGGTCATTGACGTAACTGGATGTTGACCATTGACACAGTCATCAAATCCACTGCCAAATAATTTAAATACAGGTGGTCCCTGATTTATGATAAGGTTATGTGCCAATAACCCCATGATAAATGGAATGTATCGTAAACTGCTGGCTATGAGGGAAGCAACTGTGCTGTGTGAAATTGGTGGTCTTCCTGACTGTTGGTTGTTAAAGTCTGTGGCTGTGATCTGGTAGCTGTGTTCAACAAACATCAGAATCATCAATTCCATTTTCAATTACCTGTGATAAACAACAAAAGATTTGAAATTTCTGTGTTAATAACCTTTTAACCACAAGAGATATTTTGAATCTTATCTGATTGCTGCAGTTGATCTCTAAGACAATTCTGGTCTTCTTTGATATGCTACATGACCACCTTCCCATTGGAAAATCTTGCGCTTGATCTAATATGGCAGCTTTCAAGATGGTGGTCATGTTCCGTTTATACTAGCTCGGGTATTCAGATATGTAATTTTCCCTTTTGTTTCTGAAATAAAAGGGTGCCTTTTGTATTTTGACTTACCCTGTATATTGTACAGACTGAGCCAAAAGTCACATTAAACCTTTGATTTTTGGTCATGGACATACAATAAAGGAATACTTTTATTATTTATTACTTTTTAATTTATTATAATTTTTATTTATTTATACTTTTTCTATAAAAAAACAGGTATTTTATAGGAAAAACAAATTCATGGATTTAAATTTTTTTTTTTTTTTTTACAGATGTTGCTTATAGGGGAAATCCTGGACCCCAGAGGCCTCCTAGGATGACAAGACGTGTGGTATTACATACAGACAATGCTCAAGAACCCATCCATGCTGAACTGTATAGTAAGTTATGCTCACATACCTTAGAATGTTAATTTATTCATTTGTTGAATGCTTTTCTTGTCCAAGAAAACTCTCTAAATGATGAAACTGTGGGAGGACTAAGCCTCAAAAATGGACCACCTTCCCTGGGCAGCCTAGATGTTTTTAAAAGTATATGTGCTTGAGTGGGCCCTGTAACTTTTGAACACAAGCATTCTTGCCAGATGTGAGATATGAACCGGAGTGGCTTAGCACTACAGTGCTGGTTCACGGTGCTGAACCACTCTGATTGGTAAGGGTGAGGTTTCATTTGCATTACATCCTAGGTCAAGTGCAAGAACTGGCATTTGGAACAACAAAAATGATCTGGTGCATAATAAGAAACGGGAAGGACTAAAAGGGTATAGCACAGAAATGTGTTTGGCACAGGACAGATCAATGGTTTGCTGTCTAAGACCAGGACTGTTTGTGGATTCATAATCTCTGCCTCAGCAAAAGCCCTCCAAGTTATAGGGGCTTGTGTATTTTGAAACATGCATGTATCTTAGACCAGAGAGGGAAAACCACCCTCAGATTGCTCAGCATTCAGTTTGTTCATGGCACATGTGTTTAAAGAATTGTGTCTAATAAAACGTTCTGCACCAGAAGCTATGATGTTATGTGTGTCAGTACAACTGCTGTACTACAACAACTAATCTATCTGGCAAAAGTTAATTACATTAATAATAGTATAAAACCTTTATCAGACCATGGGCATACAAGCGAACAGATGTTGTCCAACTTGATGTTCGGCAGAACCTACCTGTAAATGAAAAATGTAAGCGGTTGTGAACTGATTTTGCATTTCTGCAGCAATCAGAATATTTGATTCTCTGCCTGGTCTTCCTGGTCCCCAAGGTCCAACAGGTCCTCCTATTCATCAAGGTCACTCAGCTAGCCCAGTCAAGTCACTTGACTACCCCAGTATTGCAGAACAAGTGGTGAAATTTATGAAAAGTAAGTGGATTAAATGCATCTCTGGATTGTAGTGATACGTTGACAAAATTACTCACTGATTAGTGAGAAATATCCAGCATCTGAACTTATTTTGCATCTATTGGAAAGTATGAGGGAAGAAGATGCATAAAGCTTGAGAGGTGTGACAGTTTTTATATGGTCATTTTAGGTCGTGGTTTGCTGTTGAGGGATTCTGAAGCCATTTGGAGGTCACATGGTCATCAGTATACCTCTCATGGCAACATGACTGAGATCCTTCAATATATTCGAGGTAAGAAATAAGTAATATTCTATATTTATTTACTACAAGGTTTTGATTTAGTGAGTCTTGCAAGATGGCCAATTATTTTTTGGCTATTAAAACCTTTAACAACTTGCTCTTGTGTTTTTTGTAATGCTATTTACTGGATAGGTTAAAAACATATGAATGCATCTTTGATTTAGCCAAACTTTGAAGTACGATACTTGTTATTGCATTATTTGTCAACCTACAGTACTCACTTTATTTTTTCCTTTAAAAGACCATGGCATGTTTGGACCACCAGGCAAACCTGGACAGAAGGGTGAGATGGGATATCCTGGCCCCAGAGGAGAAAGAGGTAAACCAAAACCCTGAGCTATATCCAAAATGAGATGGGCCCTTGAGTATAGCCTTTATCCCTCAACTGCTCAGATATACAGTACTGTGCAAAAGTGGTGGGCCACTATTGGGTTTTATATACACTATTGTATAAGCAGTGGTATAATGACCATATATATTAACAGTCTCTTTATTAAAATGCAATTAGAAAATACAGCATTTGTATGCAGTATCAAAATAACTGAAGAATAAAATCAGAAAGGGTTTGATCAGAAAGGGTTTTTTTTTTAGGATAGCAGCACAGGAACCACTTTTTCGGAAGGGGAACAGGGTAAAATAGCTAAGATATGTTAATGCTCACAAAGATTGGAATGAAGATCAGTGGAAACATCCAAGTTTAAAATGTTTGGGTCCAACAATATGTTATATATGTGTGGCTGTGTACAGCAGTTTGGGGAGAGAAACCAAACCGCTCCCATTTTTCTATACAGACACACCGACTACGCCACCCCAATTTATCGGGTAGGGGATCCCGCGCTAAGGTACCCAAATAAATGAGTTATGAGAAGCTGTTCCACAATAAGCACTTTATTAAGAATGTAGAAGCAAAGGTATAAAAGCTTGCATTATAAAAACAGACAAATAGTTCATTAGCAGCAGAGGTGTCGTTCCTAAAATATATCAGTCAATAGCAATAGGTATTAACATCAGAAGTACTCTAGCATAATCACAAGATCACAACAATACAATTGCCATAATCATATATAAAAGAAAAAAGGAAAGACAACACTACAAACTTTATGAATAACACTCAGAATACCTCAGCAAAATAATAACCCAAATTAGACCCAAAAAGAAAAGCAACCCACTGAGATTAATGGACAATTAGTCCATATACTGTAGATTATCAGGTGAACAGCTAGGTAATCTGAACTAAGAGTTATTGCTAAAATGACACCTCAAATAATAGAACTATCTGACCCACATCTAATGATCTAATGCACTGGAACAGAAAAGAGCAGGACAAAGAAAATAAACAACAATAATAACTGGAAAGAAAGATTAAAAACACAAAAGAAAAACAGTGAAAGAAAACAGTGGCCTGCAGAGAACCAGGCCTTGATCCTCTAAACAAGAAAAGAACATTTAAGTTATTTTCCTGTTTAAAATGTACCACAGTAATAGTCAATATTACTAAAACATTAGTACACATTCTCCGCTTTTACAGTACATATCCATAAAACAAACAAAAAGAAAACATAACAGGTGCACCTACCTGCTTAAAGTGTACTAACACTGACCCACATTTAATTTGGAAGAGAGGGTGAAGATAAAGTAGTTCACAACTACTTGGCTGCACTGCACACAACCTTGAGCAGGAGCTCTGGAAAAGCCCATGAAACTAAAACAATACAAAGGGTTTTAACAGGTATAATCTAACAATATAAATAATGACGTTCTCATATTAGTAACTGAACAGCATTACTTAAAAATGCTACCTACCATAGATGGCTGGGAACCTACTTCTATGATCAGCTGGCCTTGTGCTCTATATAGTTACGCCTGTCACACACCTGAGGTTACCGATAAATCCTTTATAGAACATATGAACAGGAGCCCGTCAAGTATTAACAACCAGTGCTTAAAATGTTTCAAAAACATTTGGAAAAGTTCTACACACCACGTTCTTCCAGCCGCAACAGCACACAGCAGCACGCCAAACAGCTTGCTCTCTGGTTTGACCCAAAAGCGGAAGTGACGCAAGAACAAAGCAACGCGCCTTTTATTCTCACCTAACCTTCCGCAATTGTAAGAAAGGCTCCAATAACCGTTAATAGGTGCCTGTCACTTTAATACGGAAGGTGAGGAAGCATTGTGCTGTTGAGTGCAGAGCGAGTGAGAGAAACCGAAACGAGAGGAGCACACATGCTGTTTGTAGTGAAGTTTTTTGGTTGTCGTGATGCCTGTTGCTGTTTCTGCATTTTCCTGCCTGATGTAGTTCAGTTGATGATGTTCCGAGCATTAAGTGGATGAAGAAAAGTAAGTTCCATCGGGTGAACTCTATGTCAAATTGCCACTGAGTTGTTTAATGAGAGGGTTAGAGCTATACAAGAGGAGAATACTAGGCTGCTTCAAACCCAACAAGACCTTCAGCGTAGTATCAAGGAGCTGCATGAGGCACGAAGTGAAATTAAAGAGCTAATTGCAGTAGCACAATCATTGCGCGTCGAAATGAGGGAAGCTAGTAACCTGAACTCGGCCTCTATCAGCCAGGGACCCATATGCAGTTATATGAAGCCATTAAATAACCCTACAGTTAAAGCTGAGACCTATGAGCTGGAGAAAGATGACTGGCCGGATCCTCCAGCATGGCCTGAACCTGATGATGAGCTAGATACAGACAGTTATCATCTTAACACAGATGATAAACCATTAAGTTATGGCCAACCCCATTGTCCTACTACACGCGTTGTGCCACACCACTGTAAGCCCTCACCAGACAAGCAGCAATATTCTCCAGCATTCAACTTTCCCCATTATAAAGAACCCATACCTCGTATCCAGGGACTACCTCCTCAGTCACTGTTGCGGCCAACTTCCATCCAAGCTGGCGTAATGCTCCCTCCCTCTTTCCCTGCTCACTGTTCCGCAGCTACCACCGGGGCGGCCCCTAGGGTGCAGTCACCTATCCACCCTATGCTATATTCTGCATCAGAACAAGTGTATAGAGGCCCCACACCTAACATTCCAAAGTTTATGCATCCTGACCCTAGTGAATTTGCTAGACTTCGTATAGCTCTGACGAATCTGCTCCCATCGGATGCTACTGAACTATTTAAGTATCAAATACTTGTAGATCACCTGAAATTTGATGAAGCCAGACTCATAGCTGACGCTTACCTGAATTCATCAACTCCTTATACTGACACCATGGCAGCTTTTCATGATAAGTTTGGTCAACCTCACCAGCTTGCATTACAGAAAATAGCACTCGTTTTAGAATCGCCTGAGATTAGGCATGGGGATATTGGAGCCTTTCAGAAGTTCTCTCTTCAAATACAGTCACTGGTGGGCTTGTTACAGACCTTAGGCCCTGAAGGAGAAATTGAACTGAACTGCGGTTCGCACGTGGTCCGACTATTAAGTAAGCTTCCGGCTGAACAGCGAGCAGAGTGTAGTCGACAGCAGTCTAAGCGGCCAGGAGCTACCCACAACCTAAATGATTTGTCTGAATGGCTTCGCCATGAGTCCTGGTGTCAAAATAACAAAATAACAAACGCTGCTGCCGTTGTGCACGAACGCATCGAGCAGCCCAGTGTACCCCAAAGAAACACTGCAAGCTTTGTCAGTAAAGACATTTCCTGGCCCTGTGTGATCTAAACACTAGAACAGAGGAAAACCATGTAGCAGGAGCTGAGAAACAAGAAAGTTGTTTGACTAACTCCACCTCCGACACACTCTACCTTGATCGCCCTGTTAATCGTGTACTTCTCAAGGTTGTGCCAGTGGTCCTACGCTATGGGAGTCGCACCCTGGACACTTACGCAATCCTAGATGATGGGTCAGAACGGTCCATGCTTCTACCGGCAGCGGCTAAGTTCCTGGGAACTAAAGGAAAGCCTGGGGCCCTCCCACTGCGTACCGTTCGGCAAGATATCCAAATCCTACATGGCCACACTGTGTCTTTCCGTGTTTCGCCGGCAGCCAACCCTCAGGCTAGCTACCAGATCCACGGTGCCTTCACAGCAAGTCGTCTCAGCCAAGCACAGCATACTTATCCTACTGAGCCCTTAAGCAGAGGTTTAGGCATCTACAAGGCCTGCGAATAGCTGCCTTTCGAGAGGCTCAGCCATCAGTTCTCATAGGTTCGGACCAGCCTCACTTGGTGACCCCTGTGGAACCTGTCCGACTCGGGATGAGTGGACCAACAGGTGGACCAACAGCAGTTCACACTCGGCTTGGGTGGGCTCTTCAAGGGCCCTTCCTGAACTTGAAGCGAACAAATCGTATTGCTTTCATACGTATTGCTTTCATGCCTGCTCTCCATCGCTATCAGATGATCTTCACAAGCACGTTGAAAGGCTCTGGCAGTTAGACTCCATAACTCACCGGTCTGACAAGGATGTGACAAGGTCAAAGCAGGACCAACAGGCTGTGAAGATGCTGGAGTCCAAAACCGTCCGGGTTAAAGTGGATAGTATCCTCAGGTATGCAACATCCCAGCTGCGCCATGCCAAGATTGCTCCCTGCTACGGTTCTTGTGGTGAGATCTAAATTCTGATGTGCCTCCAAGGACATTCGAGTGGAGAGTCCTCACATTCGGCACTACCTGTAGTCCCTTCTGTGCCACATATGCTTTGCAAAGCCATGTTGTAGATCACACCCATCCTGAGGATGATCTGCGGTTCACAGTGGAAAACTGCCTCTACGTGGATAACTGCCTGCGGAGTGTTTCCACATCAGGCGAGGCTAAGGTATTAGTAGACAGACTCAGAGACCTCCTGGCATCTGCTGGATTTGAGATTCGCCAATGGGCCTGCAATGACCCAGGTGTTCTAAGCCTACTGCCTCCTGATGCCAGGTCAGAAAGTCTGGACCTGTGGTTAGCACAAGATAAGTAAAACCCCATAGAATCTACCCTAGGCCTCAGTTGGAACTGGAAAAAAGACTCCTTGTGCTACAAACACCGACCTGTACTTTATAAGACACCAACCCTTAGAAACATTTATCAAGTTTTAGCTACTCAATATGATCCTTTGGGTTACCTGCTACCATTCTCTACCCGAGCAAAGCTAATCATCAGGCAGCTGTGGGACAAACAGCGAGGATGGGATGACCCCAACCTACCCCTTGAGCTACAGCAGACTTGCGCCAGCTGGGAGGCCAAGCTTGAATGTCTGCCTCTAATTACCATTCCACGTGCCTACGTGCCCACCCACATTGATCTAGAGGGCGCCACTTATGAGGTACACATCTTTGTGGATGCTTCAGAGCAAGCTTATGGAGCCGTAGCATACCTGACGACAGAGGACCTTGCAGGCCAAATACACCTATCCTTTATTCTCGCTCGCTCACGAGTAGCACCTAAACACTTGCAGTCTGTACCACGCCTGGAACTATGTGCAGCGCTTGTGGCAGCACAATTAACCTGCATCCTTGAAAGGGAGATCACGTTGAAATTAGATCATATAAATTTATGGTCTGTCTCTACCACCGTGCTGACCTGGCTAAAATCCCAATCATGCCGATACAAGGTCTTTGTGGGAGCTAGGGTAGCTGAGATACAGGAGAATTACACAGAATTGTACGTGGCATTATATTGACTCGGCTAATAATCCTGCGGATGACTTAACTAGAGGGAAGGGCTTGGAAACCCTTATTAGGCCAAGCAGATGGAATCAAGGTCCCTCTTTCCTTCTTCAAGGCCCCATCACCTGGCCAAAACTACCAAGTGCAGACAGTCGTGAACCTGAAGCAGAGCTACGGAAAGCTGCTTTCTGTGGATCAGTCGTTACCTCTTCCCTAACAAGCGGTTTGGCAAACAAGGTATACCATACCTGGCAGGAGCTGCTAGATGATACAGTACAAGCACTCCAAGGTCAAGCTTTATTCCATTCCCTAACTTGTTCAGAGCAGTACCGTCAGGCTAAAACGATTATTCTACAGCAGTCCCAAAGACAGTCCTTTCCTGAAGATTATGCACTCCTAGCTGTTGATAAATCGGTCACTTCCAGGAGCCGCTTACTCCCTCTAGCTCCCGAGATGGACAAGTCTATAAATGTCATAAGAGTGGGGGGTCATCTCAGACGTCTGGAAGGTTTGGAGAACTCCATCCTGCATCCTGCAATTGAGGAGGACCTACTGGATCATTCATGGGTGGAAAGCTGTGCGCAAGTACCAACGAACCTGTGCCGAGTGTCAGCGCCAGAAAGCCCAGCCGTCAATCCCTAAAATGGCGGACCTCCCTGTTGCCCGGCTACGACTATACAAGTCCACCTTTTGTTCCACCGGAGTAGACTGCTTTGGGCCGATGCTAGTTAAAGTGGCCAGACGGCATAAGAAGCGCTGGGGGATTATATTCAAATGTTTAACCACCAGAGAAGTGCACCTGGATATCCTCCGAAGTATGGATACTGATGCCTACCTTATGGCCTTGCGGCGGTTCATTGCCAGGAGAGGGTCTCCTGCAGAGCTGTGGTCAGACCGTGGCACCAATTTTAAAGTAGGTGAACGTGAGCACAAAGAATCAATTGCCAGCATGACCCCACTCTTACAGCGGCAACTTGCATCACAGAAGATCAAGTTCCAATACAATCCTCCAGCAGTCCCACACTTCGGAGGGGTATGGGATTCGTTCAGTCAAGATGGCTCTTCATGCCTGCATCGGTGCCGAACCAGTCCATTGAAGAGGTTCTCCAAACCGTTCTTCTGGAGGTCGAGGCCATCCTCAACTCCAAACCACTGGGCTATGTATCCTCGGATGTAGCTGATATTGACCCCATTACTCCAAACTGCCTTCTAATGGGGCGGCCTGATGGATCGCTCCCACAAGTGGTTTACCCAGAGACCAAGATCGTAGGCTTTGGCGACATACACAAATTCCAGCTGATCAATTCTGGTGTAGAGTCATTCGAGAATATCTTCCCAGTATGCAGTCCAGACAGAAATGTTACTCTTCCCCTCCTGAGCTCCCGAGCTCTCTGGTCGATAGGGCATGTGGTCAAGCTGCACCGCAGTGAAGATGGATACATTCGTTCAGCAGATGTAAAAATTAAAGAGCAGATTTATATAAGACCAGTGGCTCGCCTAGTGATGTTACCAGCTCTTCCTTCAGAAAGAACGAATCCTGACAGAGATGTGACACCACCAGAACCCAGTCAGTGAGCCTATAAAGGGAGCAAATGAGCCCTGCACATTTGGGGGCGGCTGTAAGAAAGGTTCCAATAACTGTTAATAGGTGCCTGTCACTTTAATATGGAAGGTGAGGAAGCATTGTGCTGTTGAGTGCAGACCGAGTGAGAGAAACGGAAACGAGAGGAGCACACATGCTGTTTGTAGTGAATTTTTTTGGTTGTCGTGATGCCTGTTGCTGTTTCTGCATTTTCCTGCCTCATATAGTTCAGTTGATGATGTTCCGAGCATTAAGTGGATGAAGAAAAGTAAGTGCCATCGGGCGAACTCTATGTCAAATTGCCTCTGAGTTGTTTAACGGAGCAAAGCTAATTTACCAACGCTAATGGTTCATGAGCCAGTTATTTGTTGTTCTATGCAAGTAGTGTATGTTGTATATGCTGCATCATGATGGCATTCCAGGCATTATATCTTTGTTTATTGAACATATAGTGCCATATGTTATTGTTATGTATCTATATAAATATACCTTATAATGCTTATAAGTCACAGTGTACTAGAATTAACAAGGTGATGTTACTTCTACTAAGTGCCTTAACTTAATTCGATTTAATAATAGATTTGCATTAGAATATATATTTATATATGTAGTAATATTGGATATTTGTTATTACAGACTGATTGCAATGCTGAATGTCACTGTTCTACTGAGTTTGATCGGAGTAAAGAAACTGTTAACAGAAGATTCCACGTCTCATTTCCCTTATTCCTGTGTTCTAATCGACATACCATCCTGTTTACCGTCAGAAACCTTTAGACGTGCCAGCCTTAACCTAAACTAGTTAACACCCCCTCCTCAACAGCAATAACCCCTTAATTCGTGACAATAGATAATTTATTTCATATAACCATCGAAAGGCTAATAAAGCACTTTATGCAAATAAAAACAAATGACATAATCTTTTGTCAAATTGAAAATAAAATAGGGTTAAGCTATGGATTGTACGTACCTCTCAGTTCCAGCAGATAGCCAATCACAGATTGGAAGTGACATCCTGTCAACCCTACCACAGAGAGATGCCTCTAATGAGACTACAGAGATGCATGATTCCAGTGGGCTAACAATCACACTTTAGGCAAGGCAAGGCAAGGCAAGGCAAGTTTTTTTATATAGCACCTTTCATACACAACGGTCATTCAAAGTGCTTTACAAATAGAGATGTTTGTGACCTTAATTATTTCTGTTTCTTATTTTTTGTCACTTTTGCTTAATGCATAAATTAAACTCTCAGTATATTTGTGAGGTGGTCCCTGGTGGGACAATTAAAACGCAACATACTGAACTTCATAGAATAGCAGAGTACACAGCATTATCTGCAGAGGGGGGAGGTGTGTACTTGTATGTACTTGTGTCATAATATGTAATATATTATTATTATTGTTATTATGATTATGTAGTGTTGTAGTAGGGTTGTTATTGTTATATATAATAGCTGTATAGCTGTATGTATGGTATAATCTAATTTGGTTGATTTATGAGGTACATATAATTTTACTAATTAGCTTTTGGCACATTATTGTAAACTTCCTGTGTTTTTATTTAACACCCTGCCTTTGATTGTCTTTTCCTGTTCCATTAAGCAGAAAAGAAAAGCACAGCTTGGGACCTGGAGATTGTGTGTAATATTTAATGTTTGGGAAAAGGGGGGTCCTGATCTCACGAGACAATCCCCAGACTCGCTGGATCCCCAGGATCCCCACGAGATATTAGGTCAGAGCCCAAGATGCAAGATCCACAGACATACAATCAAAATAAGAAACCACAAAGATTTCTTAACTAATGCTAAACAAAGGAATTTGGGTAAGGAAACAAATAAAATAGCAAGTGTCCAGCAACCCCCAGATGGAAAATCCAAAGCCTGTCCAGGCCAGGGTCCCCAGCTTGGTACTGGGACCTAGTGGCTGTTGGGAGAAGACAACCTGGCTCCGGGGATACCGTGCCTTTAATGAGATACCAGGCAAGTTGGGTCCAGCGAGATGTCCAGTCGGAGCCCAACACTCGGATGAGCTGAATCCAGGAGTCCTGTAGGGGTGAGAGCTGAGAGAGAGAGTCCCTAAAGAGTCTGAGAGCACGTAAGAGTCGAGAGTCCAAAAACACAAAAACACAAAGGTCATAGGTAAGGGTCCTGAGGTGACAACTGCGTCAAAGAGGCGTGAGAGCCGATAGTCAAAACTAGCGTGAGAGCCGATAGTCAAAACTGGAGTAAGAGCCGATAGTCAAAACTGGCGTGAGAGCCGATAGTCAAAACTAGAGTAAGAGCCGATAGACGAATGTAAATCAAAACCAAACTTTATCCAGAAAAAAAGAAAAGAAGAAACAAAAACTGAAGCTAGGAAGCAAGAAACAAACACAACCAAACAGGCGAGAAAACAACATTAATAAGCTTGCGAACACTAACATATAGTGAGCACTTAACAAACTAAAAACAAAACAGGCGTGACGCAAGCCCTAACAGACACAGAAATTGCCCATATATCTATGGGAAGATTTATTTATGGGAATATATATTTTCACAAGAATTTCAAATAAAAGTGCAATGTGAAAATGTGAAAATTTTGCAGAAATATGACCTAAAATCTAATATGTTCACACATTTCTTAAAAATACAGTGGTGCATGAAAGTAAATTTTTCTACATATCTGCAAAAACATGGCCTAAATGAACATCATCAGGTGTCCTGAAAATAGATAAACCCAAATAAAAAAATCTGACAAAATGCAACAGTATTGTATTAAATAGAGTTGAATAATTGAGTGAACATTTTCTTCAGAATCTATGAAGAAATTGCAATTCTGAAATTCTTCATTGGTCCTGCATATGGGCTTGTAGGAATTTTAGCCCATTCATCTGTATAACAGCTTAAACTCTGGATGTTGGTGGGGTTCCTTGCATGACTTGCTTAAATGGTAATTTCTATCAGACACCTTTTTCACTCTTTTTTATCTTGTATCAAGAACACCATTGTTGGGCACGGTATTCCTTATGGTAAACTCAAGAACATTAATAATATCTAATGTGAAGAAAGCCTTTAGAAGGTTCCTTGGGTGCTTGTGACCTTGTGGATTATTACATGCCTTGTGTGTGGAGTGATGTGGAGTGATCATTGTTAGTCAAATACCCCCAAGGAGAGTAACAATGGTCTTGAATTTAGACTTTTTTTAATCTTTTAGAACGCTTATAGTTTATGGATTTGTAACAGCCTTATGATGTTCAACGTTTCTTTGTTTGTGCCATACACTAATTCACTTAACATATGTTGCAAAGGTCCGCCTTAATAGATCCCTGATCTTTAAATAGAACAGGCAGCCACTCACACCTCATCATTCCATTGATTGAAAACAGCTGACTTCAATTACCTTTAAATTAAAGCTACATTTTCACCTACTTTTGACACTCACATATATGTAACATTGAACATTTTCCTCAATAAGTAAATAATTAAGTATTTTTTAAATAAAGTGTATGTATCTACTTTTAGCACTCAGGTGAAATGATGCTTTAGGTCATGTATTCACAGAAGAATAAACTGCCACTGTAACTACAGCGTCCTTGTTAAGTAATTTTATGCAGTTACGTATAAAACAAGTCTACCAAAATAGCATGGATTTTCCCTCACTTCTATTATTAGGCATATGTGCACAGAGAGCTTTTCAGTGCTATTAATGGTCTTTATCCATACTGCTTCGGATGTAACCATTATATAAAGTAAATGCCAACATGTTGAAATGTAGCCAAACTCATGGTCATTCAGAAGTTAAAATACACTGCTCACCAAAACAAGGGGATATTTCAAAATGAAATATCCCATAATTAAACATCTTCTATGTTTTAGAGCCGTACATATTAACCTTATTGGGGAGGATGATGTCACCCTTGGACCATGTATTAATGATGTTAATAGAATTGTCATCATACATGTACATTTGGATTAAAATATATACACTGCATGAAATGTGGTAAGATTGTTATTGTAAACAAACATTATTGTAATGTGGAGCCACCCAATGTCGGTGCCATGATTGACACAAAATGCCTGTGACCTCCACCCCAGCCCTAGGAGTGCCAAGTCCATAAACATATCTCCTCATACAGTGGTGTGAAAAAGAGTTTGCCCCCTTACTCATTTCCTGTTTTTTTTTGTATGTTTGTCACACTTAAGTGCTTCGGAACATTAAACCAATTTAAATAGTAGTCAAAGACAACAAAAGTAAACACAAAATGCAATTTGTAAATGGCATGGCCCAGTTAAACAAATGAGACAAAAATATGATACTATTATACTATGTGGACTTTTAGGATTAGCAGAATTTGAAGGTGAAATTAGAGTTAGGTGTGTTCAATTAATGGGATGACAACCAGGTGTGAGTGGGCAGCCTTTTTTATTTAAAGAACAGGGATTTATCAAAGTCTGCTCTTCACAGCACGTTTGTGGAAGTGTATCATGGCACGAACAACAACGATTTCTGAGGACCTCAGAAAAAGAGTTATTGATGCTCATCAGGTTGGAAAAGGTTACAAAACCATCTCTAAAGAGGCATTGCAAGGGCTGAGACATCCAGATCAGGGAACATTCAGATACTTTAGCACTTTCAGCCTTTTATATAGTGCGTTTTCACCAACTCTATAAAAGTAGTTTTTGCATTTCATTTGCATTATAGAACAGCATTATTTGACTTGTTTTTTGCTTTTCTGATTTTCTTGTTTAATAAAACAAAGATCAAATGCTTCTTTTTTTATCGCTTTGTATTCATTTTGAAATATGCCCTAATTGTTGTGAGCAGTGTATGTGTATTAGGTCTCTTGAGAGACTATAATGTTTATTTGGTTCCATGACCCCAATAAAACAGGCTTTACTTGAATCTGTTCCAATCTATTTAATTGTGTTTGCACATCAGTGCACATGCTCACACAGGTATAATTTTAATTCTATAACCTTGTCCACTTCAAACAGAGGTGTACTAAGTCTGCCTCATGCAAGCCTTTAAAAAACTATTTGCCTTAGAGAGTACCCAAAAACTACTAAAAGTACTTTATTAGCAAACATTAGTCAACTTGTTACCAGAGCAGCCTGTTATTGATGTAATCAATGACATTAGCTACTTAACATTCTTCTTTATACTTAGCACTCTCCTTTATCCCTGAAAATGAGATACTTAAATGTTAATGAAATAGGCTGGCTTGCATCTGTGGTTACAGTTACATTATTTAGCAGATATCTTTCTTCTGGTCCAGAGTTCAGTGGAACTCTCCATCCTTCCTTTGCCTGCTACACTTATGATCGAGTTACTGAGCCGATGTTTAATTATTAGCTTCCTGTAGATTGTGCTAAACATACAAATGTGCTGAGACACTGAATGAACATAACCATTCAGTGGCTACAAATCTTGGCTATTTCAGTTTTCCTGGATGTTGGACAGAACACCATACCATCCCTACCTAAACCTAAGCATATATTTGTTCATCATTCTGTGAAATGCAGTATTATGTATTATTTTTGCTTTATTATGGCAATAAGCTTGCATTTTTATAACATTTGTATATACCTATTTCAAAGTGGGCTTTAATTAAATGTTTATGTAAATGATCTAAGTTAATATGGGAAATAAAGGTGTGAACGTTATGTCTGAACTGCCTTGTTTAGTTGACACAGCAAATTTCTCAACTCAGCTGTGCTACAGCATTTAATAGGACATAAATCTAAACTCAGAAACAACTACAACAGAGCTAAAGTGAAACGTAATGCAAGTAAGCATGATGCGTTTTAAATGAGCTGACTATCCTTGAGTAACCTCTGCACCCAGAGCTCAGTCTTTTAATGGACATTTGATGCTTGTTTGTTAACAAATATTAAATTACCTCACTCTATTACCTCAGGAAGCTCTACAATACTTATCATGGAAAGATTTAAAGTGGTGCATGCTAAGCGCCTACATTTACATTTTGGGTGATTTATGGTTAGTAATGAGGTAAAAAACTAAATGTATGATGTGATTTTAAACAAGTGATCATTATTTGGTACAAAAGCAGCATCCACAACAGGCTGAATCTTTGAGGTGGCCAGATGATCTCCAGTTATCAGTAAATGTGTAATAAAATTACTGAAATGTTTAAAAACAATGTTCTTCAAAGAAAGATTTGAAAGGATTTACATATTTTAATTTTACTGATTTGACTTGTTTTGTATTGTGTTTGCATATGCAAATTCCATCCTGTCATTGAGCACCATTGTATTCTTGTTTGAATCCTGATTATTAGAAATGATGTTAGATTATGTTTATGATGTCTTAAAGCACGTTTGTAAGTCACTCTGGATAAGGCCGTCTGCGAAATAATGTAAACGTAAATGATAAATATAGCTCTATTTCCATGAAGTCGGAAGTCTTATTTACTGCAGTAATGATTGTGGTGATGGCATGGTAATGTGATTATGGGCAAGTGTTTAATGGATAAGTGTTTTATGGTTGACAAGATTTCTTGTGCAAAATTCAGATATAATGTATATTATTTACTCTGAGAACAATGGTTCGAGGATGCACATACCTTATTCTCTATACATCCATATAACAAAATGTTCAGTTAATCTGGTTCTTATGTGGCAAAACAGAAACCTTTGAGATATGCCTGACACTATTGCCATAAGAACATAGAAGTTCAAGTCCAAGAAAGTGCATCCCATTTATTGTTTCACCTTCCCATTTCCGTTCCCTGCTAAAATAAGCAGCACAAACCAGTATATCGTAGCGTCTCTGTAAAAACAGGAAGAGCAGAAAATTTGCTTGTAATGAAGATTTATTAAGAACTTGCCAGCAGCCACTGAAATTAGTTGTAAATGGTGCGAGATTGTGTATTATGACTGGCTAAGAGGGAGCGCTACAAACTGTTTTCACCTTTATATCAGATTGCAGATCATAAATATAAAAATTGCCCAGTAACACATTACTAATATTGTATAAAACATGTCTTAGTCTATAATCAGACTGAACAGCACTTACATTACACTTTACATTTAACAATAACACTTAATATTGAAAGTGAGCATGACAAACCAGATTCACAGTGCACAGATTCTCCTGCTAAATCAGAACCAGACAAGCAATAACCAGTATAAATCAACTTGTCCCGATATGGAACAAGGTCTTTCGGTTTGATCAGCATCCAATGCACAACATTTGTCATTGTGTGTGTGTGTGTTCCTTAGTTTAAACTCTTGAATCCCTTGGATGGAGGCACACTGATGGTTGCCTATCACAGCTCCAGTGTCCCTGTTTTCAGTTTCAGGAGACTTTTTAAAGAGGTGATTTCATCAGATATTCCAACTCCCTTTAATAACTGATCAAGTCAATCCACCAAAGTTCTAAATCAGTTTCAGATTAGTACCAGTGCATTAGTGCCTGTTTCTGGGGGTAAAGAGCAGTTATGTTCAACCAGTGGGGAAGCTCTTTCAAAAAATAAATATAATAAAATAATACAATTATGATTATATAATAAAATAATAAAAATAAGTTTAAAAACTTTAAAAAACTTGAAAAAATGCAGTATTAATCATAGACACGTTTAATGCACAGTATAGACCTTTGCACAGTTATTTATGCATTGCACTGATATTTATTATCAATTAATATATTTGCATTTTGTGTATGATCCATATACATATGTGCATACACAATATACCCATGCAATATTTATGTAATTATGTAAAATGCCGTATTAAGTGCTGATAATCGAGAGCTCCATGCCATCAAGTGTTGGGCTCCCTCTGGCGGCCACAGATGTCTCCAGATCGTCATTGACAAATTTAAGTATAAATGCACTCGGTGTGTAAATTTTCGGGGATCTGCACTCAGAATGAAAAAAAAATGTTTGAGTGAATCAGATTAAGTGCATTCACATTTAAGAGACCCAAACATGAGGATGCCAGGAGGCCACTCCTTTCCGTTTTATTTGTACACCAAATTTAAATAAGACTTGATATACTCTTACTCATTACCCAATGTGTGCGAAATATGCTGTTGTGGCCAGCTTAATTGAGTCTTTTACACTGGTGGAGTTTAAATAAAACTGGAAAACTAAATTTATTAAGCCAACTGCTGTGCTTATTTTTTTCTGTCCGCCTTGTTTTCAGTCTTCTCTGCCAGATTTCTGTTTAAGTAATACTTCCACAGACCTTTTGTTAGTTTTGTGAAAAGATTATGAGTTTAGATTGATATAATAAAGGTCTATAAATCACAATCTGATAAACACAGTTTGCCCTTCTTAAAATATAAGCATTAACAAACAGTATAAGCATTTGTTACTTTTGTTTTAAATTGAAATTTAGATGTACTCAGTATGGTCAAAGGAAGCATTGCATTGCCAAACACATGACTAAAATCACCAGACACAATTGTAAGCATTAATGGATTATTGAAAGCGCTTCTCTGTGGGAATGATTAATGCAGCACAAACTGGCAGATTGAGGTGTTTGGGGAATTCCAGGAAAATGCTCTGTCCTGGACTTTTCCCCTTTCCGGGTAAGGTTGATTATAATCCCACAACATACAATGACACTAAGGAGAATTATACCAACTGATGCCAGCTTTATGAATGTTTATGCAATACAAGCAGCATTTTTTGAATGAATTGAAATGCTGACTGACTGGAAAGCCTTACCAGAAGAGTGGCATCTGTTAATGCAAGAAAGAAACAACGATGGTTTGGACTATGACATTGGAATGAGATGCTCAACTTGCACACATGGATTGGATGGGATGTGGGGTCTGGTTTTATTAACAAGTGTATTTATATTCACATACATATTTATACAGTATATTCCCAACTGCTGACCATCATGGGTCTTACCAAAGTCCTTGGAACCCAAACATCTTCTAGAGTCTTGGTGCTAGAACTTAATCTTCTGCTGTACCAGGAGTTTAACGCAACTCCCTTAATGACAGACATTGTTTACCTTACATCACCAGAGGTGGGATATGACACAACCCAGTGGCTCAGTTGTTAGACCACTGATTCCAGTGCTGAATTATTCAGAATTGTATCTCGTCTAGTGTCTAGGTCTGTCTGTCAGTTATGGAGTTGTGTGTTCCGTTCCTTTACATTAATGTTCAGAAGTAAAATTTACCAGAACTCAAAGAACAAAGTGGTTCTTTGCACCATGAGTGACAAAGATATGTGGATCACAACCACTTTCGATAAAGCCCCAAAAAGTTCAGCTAAGGCATTCCATGAGTGCAAACTAAAGAGTACAGTTTTCATTTCCTCCAGTTAAAGAAACTTTTTTCTAATTGATCACACAAGTCATTAACAATTTAGCCCCAATAAAGCTCCTTTCATTGCCACACAATTTTTCCAGCTGTACTGTAAATGACTAACAATATGTCTGTTAACAAAGTGCAAATGGCATCGTTCCTTTTTGAATGACTCTTCATTCTGTCCACATGTAAAACTCAGCATATGGTTTCAGAAATCTAATCTCTTGAGTGGCCACAGTACAGTTGACATTTTGCTGACTTTTAGGACTGGAGAATGTCTGGGTATTTTGCACAGTCCACGTAAGTGTATTGCAGTGTTTGTGCCAAGATCACACAGTAACACCCAACATAAGCACTTTGCTAATAGAAACTGGTGAGCTCAGATAGATTTAGATTGGTCTCTATTCTTGTCAGGTATCAATGCATGGTATGTGCTTGGTATTTTACAGTAAAAATGCAGAAAATAATTATGGAACACAATTTTAGAATGTGGAACAAAACTTTATATAAATCTGACATCTATTAAATAAATCACAAAGTATTGAATCCTCCACATTTGCAGTAGCATATATGTCAACATAATTTCTCTGGGTCTGTTAAATTATGTATCGAACTTAAACACATTTTTTATAAATTATCTCTGAAATTAATCCAAACCATAATAGCAGATGTTCACATTCTGCCTAAACAGCTAAAGACATAAATAATATGTACAATTATAATAATAACTGTACAATAATTGTATAATACAATTTATATAGTGCTTTTTACAATGGAGCATTGTCTCAAAGCAACTTTAGAGTATTATATTATATTATCTTCTATGAACAATAGAAAAAAATAGCAAAAACTGAGCAAGCCAATAAGAAAGGAAGAAACCTTAAACAGCTAGGTTGAGTGCAAATAATATAATTTTGCTGGGTAATAAAAGATTGCATAGACAAATAATGTAAGTACTGTAAGGCTTGATAATGCATAAACACATCGCATTCAGGGAGTCTTATCTCTTGGATTGTGCATTTGTATTGACCATCTGATTCTCTGTAATCTTCCACCAGGAAGATTGTAATATCCACTATCCAATATCAGTGATACCCACTGGGAATTTAAGCCATGATTTGTTTCGTCCACAGAGTTTAATCAATTGATATCATTTCAAAAGGTTGCAGAATATATTATAGACAAGAAGATAGCAAGTGGAACCATGTACACACAGTGTTTCTACTGCACAACTAATTACATATGCAGTGTTATTTAGGGTGTCTGGAATAGGTGAAGGATGTGCCTGATGTGCTGCTGATTAGATAATTACAGTTTAAATCACTGCATGTTTTTGTCTTTATTAAAATATCCTGTTTACTGTTCAAATGGTTAATTTTCCTGTGTGTGTGTGTGTGTGTGTGTGTGTGTGTGTGTGTGTGTGTGTGTGTGTGTGTGTGTGTTTTCATCTGTAAAACAGATATGTCATTAAATTGTCATGTGTGTTGTCAAAGGATCATAACAGTATAGAACTTTTTGGTCTAAATGAGAAGTGTCATGTTTGAAGAAAGAAAAACTATGGATACCAGATTCAAAGAACCTTATCTAAATTCAAAGTGCCTTAGCTCGTCTGAAATGTGGTGGCAGTAGTATCATGCTTTGGGCCTGATTTGCTGCATCTGAAAATTCTAAAGGTGAATATAAGCACATCCTTCTATGAAATACATTACAAGAGAATGTTGGCCATGCAGCATTTATTATTGCTATTGGCATCATTTTACATCAATATGCAAGATTATCTCTAGACCATATACATACATGCACAGTATTTATACATATACACACTCAAGTCAATGCCAATTTAGAGTACTTTGTTAAGCTAACCTCCATGTTGGAGAAAACCGGAGAGCCTGTATTAAATACATACAGACACAGGGAGGACATGCAGATTTATATATAGGATAAACAAATAATAATAAAAGTGTGTTTTTTCTATCCTAGCACAAAACACAATTCATGTCATAAAATTAGTGTATTAAATCTCAGATTAGAGTAATAACTTCAAGCAATTAAAAAAGCATTTCATTAAACAAGATAATCTAAAAAAGATAATTCAGTTACACAAATGAGATGCAAAATCAATTATCATGATTGAGTAGCAAGTGACATATTCATGGAGGTGATTAGAAGCATGTTAAACTGGATGAGAGTGCCACATATTAACTGTTCAGTAGGGTGTATCAACATCAAAGACTGCCAAAACTCACTAACAGTGATGGAGCAGGAATAGTTTCTTACTATGTGTGGGCATTCAGTCGTTGTGGGATCCTCCTTGTATTCATTTTGAAATCTCTGCTCCTTTGTATTGTTCTTACAGCTTAAACACATCTTCCGTTTCGTTTTCACTGTCAACTTACAAATGTAGCCGAGGATTGTTCATGCACCTCCAAGTGCAAGTCCAAGCTTGTTTTTTTGATAACTTTTTTAGTACTCCGGGATATTTTCAGAAGCAAAGAATACCTGTAGCATTTAACGCCACACTGTGGTGACTGACAGTAAAGTAGCATTGGCTACCTCTACACAAGCCCCAAGGGTGCCATGCCATCACATGCACATATAGACACAAGCTCACTCACTCAATATGGGAAGGGACACCAACTGATTTATATCTTTGGAATTTGGGACAAAACTGGAGTATCTGATCGTTGACATTAAAAAACTGTTCCAAAAAAAAGTTTTAAGCACATGTAATTTTATTCACTACATCACTGGTTCTACACATGGTATCACTGTAAAATAAGCCATCTCATGGATGTATATTTATGTAAGTGAAATTGTAGATTTTGCTAGATTTGATCTTAGTGGTTTAAGTGCTAAACTTTTGACCAGAATGTTGGGAGTTCAAGTCCTGTCACTGCCAAAAACCTCGCTTGTACACTTGGATTGTACATAAGACTGGATAAATATTGTGTAAATATTAGGAGGCACGCAGTTCCATGGTCAGACACTAGAGTGCCGCGACAGTGTGAATGGATTAGAATGCATGCATACATGGTAACGCTTCGACGTCGGTTCCACCTACACAGAATGGACAGGTATGTAATTTTTATCGCAGGTACATTTCAACAGTTAGAGACAGAATCTAAAAGAACCCCAGAAAATCACATTTCATGACCGCACATGTTTTTTAATAATTTTAATTGTTTTGCATGAAATCAGCATTTAATACAATACAAAAACAGAACTTAATATTTTATTCAGAATCCTTTGTTTTCAGATATAAAATTTTACCTGTAGTTCTTGACCAAGTATGCATACACTGCAACAGGGATTTTGGCCCTCCATACAGATCTTCTCTAGATATTTTAGGTTTCAGGGCTGTCACTGGGCAACATTGAGTTTCAGCTCCCTCCAAAGATTTTCAGATCTGGGGACTGGCTAGCCTACTGCAGGACCTTGAAATGTTTCTTATGGAGCCACTCTGTAGTTGCCCTGTCTGTGTGTTTTTAATTCTACTTATGTTCTGTAATAAATGTGAGCTTAACATGGCATAGCAGCTTGGCCAAATATCAGCACAGTACCGGTTTACTGTATTGTAAAATCACAGAAATTACAATGAATTCATGTTCTTCACAAATAACTGTCTGAAAACTCATACAATATATGACGGATATGTGGTTTGGGGGATTTACAGCCTTACCAGGATCGTCATCGTCTAACCAGCTCAATCATCATAGCAACTTTCTTGTTCCTTAACTCATCCAAAGAGGGAAGTAAAACTCAGATTAATGATCTAGTAGTGAATGTAAAGCTACTTAAAGTTTTAAAAAGTAATCGAAATGCGTGTTTCTCAACAGAAGTACACTGGCAGTCAAAAAACAAGCTCAAAAACTTCTTGACAGCTATTATGTAACAACAAAGGTCTACAAAAAGCATAATTATAGTTATTATTGACGTATCAGCATTTTTTTTTTGTGCTGATAATCCAGCACACTAGATTGAACATATTCGTCTAATTCTAAAACTTTTAATCTGCATTAATCACGCATTAATATGCATTCTTAGTGATCAGATCCAGAAAGAGTAGGGTGAAGGTGAGAATCTGTTCAGAGCACCATCTATTTCTGTTGTGTTCCAGATTGGCGTACATTATAGCATATTATAGTATAGTTGGAATTCTTGACATTATTCAAACTGTAACAGAACACCAAAAAACCACCAAGGCACTTTTCATAGATTTGTTGAATATTTATAGGCTATTTCTTGCTGTTGATATTTCTATTCATAGATGAGACTGCTTAAAATGCCACTAGGTTTGTGAAATCCCTGTGCATGTAATTAATAAAAAGAAACAATAACAACTTAAACCATGTCTACATTTGGCACAATATGGTAATTAAGGTTGTGCCCCAACAGATTATTGCAATAAGTTGGAAAAACTTGCTAAGAAAACCAATTGTTTCTCAAGCCTTTAATGTTTGTTTGTTTGTTTATTTATTTATGTAATATCACAAACACACCAATGGCTGCTTCTGACAGAAGTAAAGATGTAATGATAATTGGACACACTTACACGGTATTTAGTGTGGTATTTAGAATGACCAATCTGGTATTTACAACATACTTTGGTATGTACAACACTGGAGTATCCAGAGTAAATTGGTTCAGGATCAAATCTCTGGAGCTGTGAGGTGACTGTGCTTACCCCAGTTCCACCTGTGTTTTCATTGTAAATGTGTCATGAAATATAATATTATTAAGGTTTACTGTCTAGTCTATTTCATTTTGGTTCCTTTTTATTGTTTTTCCCATTGTTTCAATTTACAAAGAGCAGCACCAGAGCAGCACCATAGACTTTAATATGTATGCCATTTTATCTGTACCATGACTATTCTCCTTCCACAGATCAATGGCAGATTGCAGTTATACATTAGCAACCACAATGTATGTGCCTAAATAATCACCCATGGTGTCAACAAATCAGGTGACAATGGTCATGAGGGCCAGTAGCTGAAAACTACTATAGAGGCTGCATCTGTGTAGTGGTCTTTGTGGTTCTGCATGGAAAAGGGGTTTGGAATTCTATAAATCCTAGAAGAAAGTATTCTAAAGGATTTCAGATGACAGAAGATATAGGAACTAAGAACTACTTACCTATCCTGTGTAATTGTCTACTGTATTTTTTACCTGAGTATCAGTGAAGAATCCCTGTCCGATTTGTTCTGCATTCCAGTCAAACAGCTTGTTTACATGGAATTGACAACTAGTATCCACTCTCAAATGATACACACACCCATATACACCCCCACCACCACACACACACACCGTGCTGATTGCTCACTTCATCAGGTCTAAGAATGTCTATGTGTCTGACTGAGTCCTGGCCCTGACTCAACTGTCTGAATCTTACAGGAAATTCCCCATTTCCTTTTTTTAGGCACTGGCTTCCCAAATCCATTTTATTTTGTGTAAGTTTTACTCAATAGGATTCAGGTCAGAACTTTGACTAGGCCACTCTAAAGTCTTTATTTTGTTTTTCTTCAGCCATTCAGAGGTGGACTTGCTGGTGTGTTTTGGTTCATTGTCCTGCTGCAGAGCCCAAGTTTCAGCTTAAGTTCACGAACAGATGGTCGGACATTCTCCTTCAGGATCTTTTGGTAGACAGCAGAATCCATAGTTCTATTTATCACAGCAAGTCTTCTAGGTCCTGATGCAGCAAAACAGCCCCAGACCATCACACTACCACCACCATATTTTACTGTTGTCAGATTCCAAAGATTTGTTAATTGATGTTTTCAGAGTGCCCCTTAGAGTGTGAGTGTGTGTACCCTATGATGGCTTGACACTCTCTCTAGGGTTGTTCCTGCCTAACCCTTGTGTTGTCCTGACTATGATAAGCAGATAAGACAATAAATGAATGAATGAAAAACAATAGGTTGAAAATAGGTTCCAGTCCTGAAACTGGTTGATAGCATTACATCTTAGTCACAATTACATGTACTCAAAATATGTGACAAATCTCTACAGGAAGGTGAAATGTAGACCCGCTATGTCTGGATATAACTGGATTGGATTAACTTCTTGACATGTCACCACTTTGTCAGTTGTGATTAGAAAGGTATGGAAACTCCCCCTAAACATGTAGTTTCAGGTGAGTAAGTCTCGTCATTGACGTAGGTGTGGAGTAGGCTCTACATTTCAAAACAACCTGGATTCCCCACCTACGTAGACTATCCCAGGTAACAGCCTATAAGTAAGTATTTAGAAACCCTCATTGCATTAGTACTTTCAGACATCATTAAATTCTACATTATGTACTTGTACCATATGCACTAGAAAATAACAGAGCACACCAGTGAATATACAATACTATAGCTTCATTTAAACCTGGAAGTCAGCCATATTTCACTATAATCAACATTCAATGTCTTTTTTTCTGGAAATACTACAAACCTTTTACAGTCAGGATCTGGCTTTACCTATGCAGAATCTATTTGTTTTAAATCAGTGATGGTAGTTTAATTTCTAAACACAAAAACGTTTCTCTCAGTATTGTTAAATGCGCTGAAAGCTGTAAAACACATGCAATATATGCATTTGTACATATTATATTGACATAGTTTTAAGCCTGTGCATGTTATACCTACATTTAAGACAACTACCATCAGTATTACTTTATGCTCTTGCATTTGTAAACTCCACATTCTTAAGAACTAATTGCATTTCTTTAATATTTTTTCCAATATTAAATGTTTTTCTTTAAAAATACTACACAGCCATACATGTAGACAATATAAGCTATGAATTAATAAAATATTATTACTACTTAATGATTTAATACCATCAATTACATTATGGGTTTTTTTCTTGTTCTCTTTGGCACATTTGATGTTATTTTCTCTAAAGGTGTCTGCCAAGTAAAAATACTTCAAAACGCAACACATGCAATCATTCTGTTTTCTATATACTAAAAGTTGCTATAATGTTATGTAGAATGCACAATAGTAAGCGATTACCATTTGGAATACAGTGTTTGACCACTAATGTCTTATATAGTTTACAAACAAAAATGTAACAGCTTTTAAAAAATGCCTTTAAATTATTTTCACATTAATGCATTATCAACATGCTACTGGACTGCCCTATTGTAAACACAAAATGCTAGTGTGACATGTTTGTTTAACAGAGTATAGAAAATAAAGCCCTACACGTATTACTATTGATGAATAGCACATATACTGCTCTTCTCATGGGGTTAATTACATGCTTCACCAGATATTGAGTCTGGAGCACTTGATATTACTCTTACTTCTTAAGCTCAGCTCTTCTTTTCACACTGTATAACATGATTTCCTCCTTTGCCAACTGTTATTGGTATCATGCGATAAGCTTTTTCTTTGCTTATGTCCTACCTTTCTGATAGAAAACAATTCATCTCCTAGTGTTCCTCTTATGCAGGGTATTCCACATGGCTCTTTCTTGGTTCACTTTTTATCATATATTGTATATTGTCAAATCTTACTAAAAGTGATCTCATCAGCTATATGGTTTAAGTAGAATTTTGCCCTCTTTGCGGTATTGCCTGTCTTCATCCATCACTCAACACAGCTGAACCTTAAACACTCATACATGCCATCATTATCTCTTAGATTATTGTTTGATTATGGCCATGTGATATCCTACTCTCCAAACTACAGCGAGGTTATGTTTTCAATATTGTCCGTACTACTAAGAGCTTCACTGTTTTTCCAATTCAATCTCTACTCAGTACAAAGTGCTTCTTACTCATTTAGGTCTCAGCTTAAATTCACTCTGTGGTTTTATCCTGTCTATTGTCTTATTGTCTTAAAGTGAGTATGTGGTTGACTATGAAGATGGCAATTAAGTTATCTATACTTAGTGCTGTATTCATTCAACTAAATGTATTTATTCATTTACCTAGTAAGTAATTTAAAATAAACACTGAATACATCCTGGACCACTGTGTCAGATTAAGGCAACAAGTGTATAATGTATTCCACTGAGAATAATAAAAACAGTAAGAAGGTGCCTAGCTTTGCAGAGAAAGGCAGATTCTGTAAGCCTTACCGATCAACCTGAGCAACACATAAATGCTGAACTGTTAAGGTAGAATAAGCCAGTGCCTCTCTCTTCACCGCAGCTTGAACATACTAAATAAAATTCCTGCTTCTTTCAGCGAGATCTGTATTTGACCACAGTTTCCTGTGACATGAGGGAAAACCAAGCACTAAGGTAAATATATTTAACATTCTGGTAATACTAGCCTATTTCTGTGCAAGCGAACAGTGTTTTGAATGAGTGCTTGTAATCTTCACTGAACATGCCTGACTATTTCACATATATTTACCATATCCTTTGTACATGTTTTTAAGCATGGTAATAAGAGCTCTTTGTCAGTTTTACTCATTATCCTTAATGTTTGTTCTCCCTATTGCATAAACGGTACAGTTCTAATATGGTCTTATTTGTTGTTTATATGGATTTATATGATATTGTTAGATATGTCTCTGGCAAAGACATATAGGTGCACTATATGTTCAATTATAAATAAATAGAACTTGGTTATAATGCTAATAAAGCTTTACTTTTTATCATACTGCAGCAGGATAATAAAAACACAAAAGGTCACCTGACCTTAACCCCATCAACATCACAAGATGCTTTTTGGAATTATGTGAAATCATGCTGGGTAACATGGATCATCAGATTTTGCGCCAGCTTGCGGAGTCTCAAGTGCAGGCTGGCATTACAGCAAACTGGAACCTTACCAAATGCTAACAAAATCAGAACTTTATCAACGGACGAGTTTCAAAGAGTCAACATTCAACTAAAAACTATATGATTTGTAATAAAAAACAATGTATTACTTTTAAGACCAAATCCAAAAAACAATAGAAGCATTTTAAAGAACCACAGTAAAAATAACATATGCATTGATTATTCATTTATTCATTGTCTTATCCTATTATCCGTGTCAGGGTCGTGAGAGTGCCGGTGTCTAACCGGCAAGGCAAGAACAACCCTAGACAGGGTGCAAATCCAACATAGGTGCCGTGATTATGACTATCAATATATTATTATCAAATTACGATTGATTATATATGTACTAAACCACATATGTATATGTAACTTATTCAGAGTGACTTTATAATTTATATTATGTAATTAAATAGTAATACAGTAATTAAAACCCATCTAATCTATAGTTTGTTTATGTACCACACAATAAAAATCAAGACTAATTGGACTGTGGCGGCCTAGTGGTTAAGGACTATGGACCAGAAGGTGCAGGGTTCAAATCCCACCTTTGCCACAGCTGGGTCCCTGAGCAAGGCCCTTAACC